>PVKS010048153.1:0-12523 GCA_004027875.1 Aplodontia rufa | reverse complement strand
CTAAGTCCCCTGGAAAGATACCCAGGAGTGGAATAGCAGGGTCGTATGGTGGAGTCATCCCTAATTTCTTAAGGATTCTCCATACTGCTTTCCAGAGGGGCTGTACCAGTCTGCAGCTCCACCAACAGTGTGTTAGTGTGCCTATCTCTCCACAGCCCCTCCAGCATCTATTGTTGTTTATTTTCTTCATCTTTGCCATCTTATCAATATTTTTATTCCGTGATTTTCCCTCTGATACATACTTTAGCTTTATTCCATAGATTTTTCATGTTATTTTTTCAAACAATTTCATAAGTTCCTTTTACTTTCTCCATGTTTGTTTGGCAATTGTTTGAAAAGCATTTGATAGAGAAAGGTTTTTATGTAATTCTAAATATTTTAATATCCTCCTAAATTCTTATTGTTTTTATTCTGTGGTTTTTTTATGTGTATGTGTGTGCATGTGTGTATGCGTATCTTAAAATATGGAGAAATGCATGAACATCATATGCAAAATTTCAATAATTTGTATTCTGAATTACTCACGTTCAGATACTTAGCTATTTTATTTTTTTGTATCTCTTAGGTCTTCCAAATGTTATAAAATGTTGTCTACCTCTTGTCTCTTGGATTGAGTTAATTATGGTTGATAATGTGGAGTTTCTCTTTTTTCTTGCATTTGCTATGGTGGGACTGTCACGGTTAAAACTAGGAATAGTTCAGAAAAATTAGACAAGTTGGCCATCCTATCTAAATTCTACCTGCTGTGATATAAAGATTCTGAATATGGACTTATTTTATTTACATTTTGATAATACAGCCTTGTGGAATTGTAATTCATGCATCAAACACTTCACACATTTGAATTGTTGAATTCAATGCTGTTTTAGCATATTCACATCATTGAACAATCATCAGTGCACTGCATTATCCACACGGTGTAACAGCATTGGTGATGGAAAGGACCAGGATGCTGATACATACTATTACATGGATAGGTCTTGAAAGCACTATCCCAATGGGAGAAGGAAGTCACAAAAAAGCACGTATTGTATGATTCCATTGATATGACATAGAAAGTAGGCAAATACAGAGAGAAAAAGTATATTGGTGGTTGTCCAGGACTGAGAGGTTGCAGGGAAATGGAGGTTAGCTATATAGAGGTGAGGAGTTCCTTTATAGGACAATGAAACATGTGGTGTCTAAAATGGTTTATATGATTTCTTTTATTTTTATATTTTATTCTTGACTTCCCTATCTCTTGTAGTTTTATTTTATTTTTGGCCTGTCTTTACTTCTTATCTAAGGCAAAGTATAGAATTTATT
Source organism: Aplodontia rufa (assembly GCA_004027875.1). Lineage (NCBI taxonomy): Eukaryota > Metazoa > Chordata > Mammalia > Rodentia > Aplodontiidae > Aplodontia > Aplodontia rufa. The sequence goes on along the minus strand of PVKS010048153.1, from coordinate 11,218 downwards.
TTGTTAGAAAAGCTGAATTTTTTAACAAAACAAGTATATTAAGCTCATGACATTTATTGATATGTTTGTGATATTTGGCCTCTCCTCCATCAACTTATTTTATAAGTATACAGTGTTTGTCTTTCACAGTGTGGTCTCTTTTATTTGCTTATGTATTTTGTAGCATTTTTTTGGGGGGGAGCACTTAGAAAAGTCTCTATTTTTGTTCCAATTGCTTCCTTTATATCAATACCTTTGTATGAGTTTTCTCCTTTGCTTATTGATTTTTGATTTGCTGCTATGAGTAATACTGAAATTTTCTGTTCACCTCTTCTTCATGTACCTTCATCTTGGCAACTGATTTGAAATATTTTTTACTCATAGTTAGTAAATATCAGGCAATTGTAACCTCAATCTACTTTTCTTACCCCTCTACCCATTCTCCCTTCTTTGAAAATCAAATGAATAGCTCCTGCAGTTCTGAAGCAAGTGGCTTTCAGAGCCTGCACTTTCCCTGCTGGCCATCATTTCTACTTAGTTCTACAGGTAGACATATATTTAATGCTTACCACCAGGCCTATGTCAATGTCTCTCCAGTCATTTTCATTCTCTGGTAGTTTGCTCAGGAGGGGCTCCTGGGAGCAATATTTCCTGAATTCTTGCTTGTTGATAGCAGTTTGTCTGCAGTCTTTATACTTGAAAGTAAGTTTGGCTGGGTTTATAACATATGACTCACATTTCCTTTTCTTGAGTATCTTAAATATGTCACTCCATTGTCTCCTGACATAAAGTGTTGCTGTCAAATAGTCTGACGACAATCGGATTTTCTATTTTAACTGACCTGGGTCTTTTGCCTCAAAGTCCAAAATATTCTTTACAAAGCTTCATAATTGGCTATTCTAGATTATTTCTTTTCAAGTCTGTGGCATTTTCTTATACAGTATGCAATTGTGAATTTTTTCATTTGTTTGCTTTTAATTTTAGAAAAGTTTTTTAAGCTGTTATTTTTATACATTATAGACTATTGCTTTGTGAACTCAAAATAGAAGGAATTGTAATTGGTTGGAATGGAATGGAATCTGTATAGTATGGTATAATATATGATAATATATATTTTTTTGTTCCTACCTGTCTTCTTTTTCTGTCAGTTTCTCTCAAATCTTTTTTGTATCTTTTCTCATTGGTTTTGATGTTTAAAATTTTACTCCTTATCTCATAAGGCACCATCTGCTGTATTTATTTACTTTCATGTTCTTTCCAACTTAATCTTTATTTCTGAAATGTCATTTTTCTTTTATTTCTATCTTGAGTTCTATAACTTCATTGCCATTTTTCTCCTATTGGCTTACAGTTTTCTTTCATTTTCACATCGTTAACTTGATTTCCTTTTGAAAATTTAGGCTATTGTTCTAGAATGTTTTATGTTTGCTTTTATCATGTTTTTTTCACTGCAATGTAGTAGATTGTGGCTAATTATATCATTTTCCCTTTTATTCTCCCTTTTTAAAAATTAATAAATTTCTGTGGGACTGAAACTTTATTCTTTCCTGTTGCATATTCTTATGTAATTTTTTTTTTCGTGAGCTGTTGGAGGAACAATTTGGTCAAGAGAGCTTTTCCTGCTTAATGAACTAGGGCATTATCTTTTCTTGTGTCTTAAAATGACCTTGTAATTCCCAAGATAACTTTGCTTATCACCCACATTTATCTTTATTTCTTTTGCACCATTTTCTCTACCCAACTTAATCTGGCCTCTGTTTCCTGCAGGAATTTTTTTTTCCATTTTGAGTTTTGTCCCAACGTGGAGCTTAGCATTGTGAGAGTTCACTGGGTTCAGACTACCGCAGCCTTTTCAGATGTTTCTGGGCACTTCTGCACTGCAGGACGCACAAGAGTGTATCAAGACTCAGCGGATAAAGACGATGCTCCCTAGTCCTTCTTCCTTCCTTCCATGGAGAACCTGATTCCTCTGCTTTAAAGGCTATTTGGGAATTTGTTGTACCCCTCTCTCTCCTCTCTTGAAAATTCTGGTGCTTTGAGGTCTCAAAGTGATGGCAATTTGTTCTCAACTGCTCACAACTTACAATCTGGAAAACACTTTAATAATGTAGGTTTTATATTCTTAAAAGAATAGATGGTGTCAGTGGAGTTTTGGATACCCCAATCCTTTGAGTTAATGAGAGATCAGGGAGATGCTAAACCATCTCATCAATGTCATCCCATAATTTGCTGTATTTTCTTTAGGAGTGATCTTTAAAGAACTCATTCATAATGACATTTAACACATTCAATTGCTGCATCTCTGTGAATTATTACTGAATGTATGTTAAAGGTCTTTGCATCACTTGTTACTCACATGACATCTATAAGCCTCTATATACACAAATAATGCTACTTGAGGTTATTTCAGACAAATATCTTACTCAAACACTATATCATTATTCAAAAGAAACTATACAGAGAATTTGTGTAACAACAAAGATATAAATTGACTTCCTCTTTTGGACATATATTATTGAGAAAAAAATTATCCTCTGTGTGCCATGCAGTCATTTGAAAAGGAAAGATACATTAGACTGAAGCCAAGACAGTTGCACACAAAAGAATGTCAATCCATACAAGTTTCAATTGGGTTGTGTTCTTTAATTATTCGTAGAAGTGAAATCTATACGAGAGCTTAATATCTAAGATAATCCTCATGGCTGTATGGATGAGGGAATATTTAACTGGGGTCTGAGGAAACAAATATATTTGTATAGACAGTATATTGTAGATACACACACACACAGGATAAAGGTAGATTAATGATTATTAGAGTATCTCTTACAGCACAGGACTCCTACTCTACTACTCAGATGGCTAATAAGAGAAGTCCTATATTGTCAGGAACTTAAGAATCCAAAGTAACATTTCTAAGTTCTTATCTGATTCCTAACACTAGATATATTCTGCTAAATATAATATTATAATATTGCAGAGATACAGTTGTTGGTGAACTGCAACATAGGACTTTCTGTTGCTACCAAAATGTATATCACTGAAAGCTTCTTATCTTGTCCATGTTGAGTGAGACGTCACAGTTTGAGTCCCTTCAGGTAAGTTGTCCAAGGCTAGAGCTCTGTTGATCTAGTGATATGTTATCTATAACTCGACTACAGCTTGACTTTCTCAGGTCTAGTTTGCAGTTTCCACATGCAGATACACACGGTCAGGCCTCTGGATACCAAAGATTTGATTAGAAACATGAACTTCAATGATTATGGAGAGAAACAAAAAGTGATTATACCATATAATGTACAGAAAAACTTCCTACACAGCCCCTCCATCACCTTCCCTTCCCCATCTATTTTCCCAACAAGCATTACCACATCACTCCCCTCATTATCAGAACCACCATCTTTCTTTTTTAATCTCTCCCTCACACCCACACCTACTGGTTTCCTTCTCCCTCCTTGGGTGTGTTTTACTTCTATGTTTCACATTTTCCAGAAGAGATTAACATTTGGTTTGGTGAACTGAGTAAAACAGATGGGTAAGCATCATTCGCTCCAATGAGTGCCTGGGGAGAACAAGAGGTTGGATTAACTCTGTGACCACTTGAAATGGAATGTGGATCTTATCCTGCCCTTTGTTTCTGGTCTCACACCTTCATATCCAAAGTGGAATCTATACCATCAGTTCTCTGACTCTCAGGCCTTCAAATTAAATCACCAGTTTCCCTGGGTTTCCAGCTTATAAATGACAGAGAATGGGACCTCTAAACCTGCCTAACTGTATGAGTTAATACCTTATGAAAAACATCTTCCTAAAGATATAGATATTTTCCATTTGTTCTATTTATCTAGAGAACCCTGACTAATATACCATTCATATCTCTAATAAACCAATTAATGACTTGCCTGAATCTATTCTCCTTATTAAAGAAAAGAGGAGGAGGAGACTAAAAATAGCACAGAATTGGTCCCAACCCACTGATTCCACAGTTTCTTGTGTGGCTTGGTTTTAGAGTTGTTGTAGAACTAGGAATTCACATCTAGATGCTTGCTACCCTTTCTTTCCTTGTTAGCCAGCCAGAACAAATGGTAAATACATATTCTCTGATTACTATCAATGTAGCTAGTTTTTAACTGAACTGAAGGCAGAGGATAAAACATGCTGTTAATTGTTGTCATTACAACTTTTATATTGTAACCAGATGGGCATAGAAACATGGGGTACCAGGAGACACAAATAATCAGAAATCATGGTACCCTTATTTGGAACTGTAATTCTGAGTTTCAGATCCACTTTACTGGTGTGAAGAGTGGGGTAGCTTTTCATCAATTAATAATTAGATGAAAAGCACTAGTTGTGTGTGTGTGTGTGTGTTTATTAGAGAGACAGCAAAAACACAAATATGCTAATTGGAATGTGGGGTGAGCATTGAAAAAAATTTATACAGGCATTTTGGCCACTATAATAAAACGTTGCATAGGGTGTAGTGACCTAAGTCAAATCTTCAGTGTGGACAGAATGGCCAGATCCTGGAAGGAAAGGAAGCATTTATGAAGACACGTTCAATTATGGTTCAGTCGTTTCCACCCAAAAACTCATTAGTATTCCTTTTTGCAGATGACTAAAATGAGGTAGAGAAATGAGGTGATTGTATTTCCTTACAATACTGAGCCAGCTCAGTATTGTACAACTACTAAAATCCTCTTGACTCTTAGCATGGTTTTCAGAGTCCTCCCAGTCTCCTGTCAGCTTTAAATTTCAATAAGGGAACTGGGTTGGGGTCAGAAGAAGCAAACATTGGCCCTAGCTCCCCTGCATGCCTCTCCCTGACCAAAGGTCCACCAGGCAGCTCTTCTCTGAGGCTTGCTTCATTGGCTCAGCCCGGCCGGTTGGAAGAGACAAGAAGAGACTGCACATTTCTCTCCAGCCAGGCTCTGCAGCCTAATCCTCTCTGTCCTTCTAATGCTGGGAATGAGGGCCTCCCTTCTCCCCCCGCCCTCCAGCCTCACCACTGAGGATAGCAGCACAGCTGGAAAAATAGATAGGTCTTTCTAACCCTCTCATGCGTGTGCCGTGGGGCCAGGTAGCTCTATAAATATGGTAATGGCTTCTCAGGCATGCCTGGACTGGAAATGAGACCAAGAGGCTGGAGAGAGGCTGTTCCCGCAGATAACCACTGTGGCAGCCTTGCCAGAGGAGACAATTCCTCTTAGCCTCAGGTCAAATTAACTCCCACCCCACCCTTGAGTAGGTCCCCTCTCCTCCCTTGCTTCTACCCTGTTAATCGCCTGTACCCACCTGTTCCCTGATTACATTGATGACATCCACAGAGGAAAGAAGGCAAGCAGCAGCTCATGTTTAGTCTATTACCAGGAGGCCCAGACTTGTGATAAAAAAAAAAAAGTACACCAGCAACAACACAGCTACATTGATGTGTACAATAGGGAACCAGCTTGACACTTCCCTGCCGCGGTCCTACTGAGAAAACGACAGCTGCAATAAAAAGCCAAATGCTTGCTAGGCCTAAACAGCCGCATGTTCAAAGATGCTCTGTCTGTAACCAGACTTTCTCCAGCTTCCCCTTCAGCTGAGACAGTGGACAGCCACCACCACCTCTGCCCACGCGCACACACACACACACAAAGGCCCTGGAACATAGACTGGGGAGCATGGTGACCAGGATCCTAGAGTGATTTTAGACAAAGCTCTTAACGTTGCTCTGAGCCTGCCTCTTCCTCTTCTGTCAGGTGAAAATGATGACACCTTGCTTCAGTGTTAAATAATCATCTGGAAGACCAAGTGGGTGCCTGCGTCCCTCCACCCAACATTCTAGCTCTTGTTAGCAGGGTCTTCCTCTCACAAGCAACAGCTGCGATGTGATCAGCAAAGGGACTGTATGTCAGAAGAGAAAAGGCAAAACTATAGATCCAAAGCAGACTCAAGGAAGAGGAATTAAGTGCTGGGCATCTTAGCCTTTCTTTCTGCCATGGACCCCTTTGGCATTCCAGGGATGCCTATGGCAGCTTCTCAGAATAGAGTTTTTACCTGCATAATCCATTGTACAAACCAATTTTAAGGGCTTTGACTCATGTACAAATATAAAATGAACATATTTCAAATATTTTATTTAACTTATTAATAAATGAAGAAATTGGTAATATGTCACACACCACCAGTCCAAAAGGGAAATTGAAGATCAGAAGCATGCAGGCATTCTGAAATGCTCAAATGAACGTCTAATGCATGCAAAGCTGGCTTGGACATGGGAAGATCAGTAAGTGAGGGGGTTGGGGAAATCAACTGTACCTGTAATGGACAAATTTTACCTCTGAACAAGAATGATTTTCATTGCTTTCAGTTTTCCTCAACGCTCAGGGTTGTATAATAGCTTGTAGACCTCCAGACTCAGGTAAGCAGAGTGTGCTCTAGAGGTGGTCTAGCATCCCTTAGGAATCTAGTACTCTTTTTATTTCTATTTATTTATTTATTTTTACTATTCCAAAGTTTTCTTCCTTACTTTCCTTACTATTTTCCTAATTAAAAAATCTTAAAAACAAATGGGATAGAAGGAATGAGTGATATGGAAACACATCACCAAGATAATGTAAAATTGTGTAATATGGCAAACTATCTATTTTATTATTAGTGTATTAAAGAACATGATATTGTGATGACTAACTTTCAGGGAATGATATAGGTGAATAAAATTTCAGAATATTTGCAATGATTTGTATGTGATGTGAAAATATCTGTCATTTCTGTGTGCGACAGTCATAGATATTGCTCAAATAATGTGATTTGTTGGTCACTTTTATTTTATTATTTAGTGGGGATTGAAACTAACAGTACTTTACCACTGAACTATATCCCCAATTCTTCATATTTTTATTCTTAGTAAAACTCTTAGGCAGAGTTTTCAGGCTCCCACTAAGTTGCTAAGCCTGGACTCGACTTGAAATCCGCCTGCCTCAGTCTTCCAAATTGCTGGGATTTCAGGCATGCACCACTGTGCCAGGCTATGATCACAATTGTAAGGAAGGAAATACATCCAGAAAGAAGTTAGTAAAAACACAGGTTCATTTTTCCCCCATTCAATCCTTGGATCTTCAGAATCTAAAAGGCCCCATATGAGGAATATGAGTGAGAAAGAGTCCCCGCAACCCAACTCCTAATGTAGAGATTTAAAAAAGGATGAGCCAGATTAAAGGTAGAAAAAAGGAGGAGAGAAACAAATGGAGTGAGTTAGACATTATTGAAGATGGTTCCTCTTGCTCTATCTCCAAGAGTAACCAAGAGATTAGGGAAACATAACAGGTTTAGTATAAGAAGAATGATTTTATTTCGTAGGTAGAAACTAAAGGTTACAAGACCCCAGAGTCTGGGACAGACTGGACTGAGACCACAGTCTAGAGTTACCCCCAAATCAAGACTGCTTTCCAGGTGATGATACATACATTGTACGTAGAGTTCAAAGAGGTCTGTGTTCCAGGAAAATGGGGGACTTGGTAGCGACCTGACAAGCTCACACCATACACTTATAGTGTTGGCTTACCACATCCATTTACAAGTGGGAAACATGTTTTCTAGTTTGTACACTCAAGTTTTTGGAGCAAATGTTGACTCTTCATTATTCCATCTAAGAAATATTTGCCAAATTCCTCCTGGTCCTACAACCATTCCTCTTAACTTAAACTCCTACCTCATGGCTCCAAGACCCTTCACAGTCTCTCTATGGTCTTCTAGTCTCATTGCTCATCCTGTTACCTCTGTGCTCCGTCACTCCCAGCCATTAACTGCTTCAGAAGCCACTGTGCTCTCTGACATCTACGTGATTTGAGATGCACCATTGTCTCAGCCTCGAATATCATCCTAGCTAATTATTGGCCCTTAAAACTCTTCCCTGGGGAAGTTTTCATTTTCCTTAACAAATTCCTTTTGATTTCACCCAGTATATTATTTTCTACCCCCACCTACTGAACGCCTCTGTGTCCTTCACCACCATACCTCTCCAGTATAAGTGTCCCTTCTGTGAAGTCTTCCAGAGGCTCCCCCTTCAAGCTTTTGCTCTCACCCAAAAACAGCCCTCTAAATCGAGGGGTCCATATCTGTGGATTCAACCAATCATGGATCAAAAATATTTGAAAATAAGTTGTGCCTATATTGAACATGTACAGACTTTTTTCTTTCTGTTACTCCATGAGCCATGCAGTATGACTATTTACACAGCATTTATTTTATATTAGGCAATACATAAGTAATATTCACAATATTTAATGTATATGGAAGGATTGTGTAGAGATTAGTCTCCATTTTATATGAAGGACTTAAACATTCAAAGATTTGGGTATCCTTGGGTGTCCTGGAATCAATACCCTGTGGAAACCAAGGGATTTAAATATTATTTATAGTGTAATGGGGAAGAAGGATAGGACCAAAGAGGAAGAGGAGGGCAGGAAGAAAAAGTGATCTTATTTGGTACTTACCATGTACAAGGCACTGCATTAAATACAAGTGTGCCCAGACCTTCAAAGCTATTGATCAGAAGAGCTGGGATTCAACCTTGGACTGTAATTCATGCACTTGATGATGACCTGATAGTACCATCTGTTTACAGTACTTCCCCACTGTATCCATCGACATATCAATTTCCTCACTTAGCATTGAGATCAGGGAAGGTGTCTCACATTTTAAATCTTTAGCATCTAACACCACGCCTAAATACTTGGAGAGTTTTTCAATGATGCCATTCTGCAAGCACCTACGAACACCTACTGGGTGTCAACTTTTAGCTTGGATCTTTCAAGATGCTCAGGTATTGTCCCTACTCTCCTGAAATGAACAATATAACGAAGATACAGACTTTAAACAAATGAACACAACTAAAAGTCATAATTACAGATTGTGATAAGTTTATTGAGAGAAGAGGGCTGAAAATTTGACAACGGCCTAATTGAAATGTAAGGAAAGTATCTAGGGCTGGCCTCTTTGAAGTAGCCAAGTTTCACTTGAGACCTAAAGGATGAACAAGAGCTGTTGATTGTAAGTAGATTCCAGAAATAACATTCCAGTCAGAGGGCATATTGCTGTGTCAAAGCCCTGGGACAAGAAGGCATTGGGAAGGTCAGAAGAATAGAAAGACCAGGGAAGCTGGAGGGAGTAAAGAGTGTTTGTGTCCTTGTAGAAAGAGGAGAAGAGTCCCAGGACACAGACATGGGGGGCACTCTATGTAACAATGGAGGCTGAGATTAACAACCTGCCTGGACAGGCCAAGGGACTCCAAAAGTTGACAGAAAAATCACAAGAATCTAGAAAGAGGGGAGGCAGAATTCGCCCCTACTGATAACTTGATTTTGGACTTCGGAGTGTGAAACAATAATTTTGTTGTTTTACACCACCCTTGTGGTGGTACTTTGTTATGGCAGCTGTGGCAAACCAATATAGGTTTCCTGGAAGAAGTGACATTTGAAAAAGTTTTGTATTTCCAACTGGAAACTCTGCATCTATGTGATCAACAGATATAAGGATTCTTGACCGGAAGGATAATTTAAAATTTTCATTATCCAGTATTTCAAAGTCTGCAGATTTCAAAAAGACATTCTGAAGTCCAGCTTGTCTTAAAGGAAGGAAAGAGCCACAACAACCTTGATCTGGAGTTAAGTATGTTCTCAGGTTGCTCTGCTTCCTCACACCTGTCCCTCTTCATTCCCTACATTTCCTGCCTGATATCTCTGGCATAATAAATGCATGAATAGGGTCTAGGATTTTAGCCAGAAAGAGTTCAGACAGGAAGTCTCTGCAAATCTCCCCTTGAGTCTCAGTAAATGGCACCGTTTGTCACTCTTCCTCCTGAGCCTTGGCCACTTGCCTGTGTCAGTAGCAGAGGGGGATGAAGCCTATCCCACTATCTTTAATTAAATCACCTCTCTTCAGACATTCCCCAGGTCTGCAACTTATTACCATACCCTGGATCTCATGCCCTTGCTGCTGAATGCCAATGTGATGGATCTCAAGTCTCCTATGTGTTCCACAACTTGCTCTTCAAGTGGAAGCGTTTACATTTTGATTGCCTAATATGTTTCTATCATTTTCCATCCAGAAGTATGTCAGGACTCTGTACAGCACTTGGTAAAGTAAACCAGTCTAGACTGCAGCTCTTTCATCCATAAGACAAAGCTCAGGTTAAACTCAACACTTCCAAGAAAACTTCCAGAGCAATATAATGTGAATATCCTTCCTCACAAGGGAAACCAAGTCAAGAACATCTGGATCTGAATTTCAGCTTCACTAACTATTGGCTGTTTGAATATGGGCACATTTGTGGTAAGGACACAGAAAGTGTATTGTTCAGGATTCCCATGATGATTGAATAAGATAATCACATACAGAATCCTTAATACAATGCCTAGTGTGTAACAAGCACGCTTTAAAGTTTAGGTGTTGCTATTACTAAAATTGTTTTTATTACTGGTTTCATTGCTATTTTAATTATATTATTATTATAATTGTTATTATTACTGTAATACTACACTATAATGCTCCAAATGAGGTCTAAAAACTCAAGCTGCAAAACATATAGGATCACATTATTGCAGGATTCAAGAAAACACTTAAGTAAAGCTGCTACTAGAGAAGGGAAAATTGCTTATCATGTTACGCTTGAATTTGTTTCATCATGACATACATTTTTTTACAGAATTTCTCTGCAGTGTGTTTACTTTTAAAAGAAACCAGACCTGTTGACAACAGTTGAAGTCACAAGGAAGATCAAGTATCACAAAAGAGCCCTCCCTGGCCACAGAGCATTTGAAGAACCCAAGAACTATCCAAAGAGTTGTGATCAATGACTTGAACCACAAATAATAAAGAAGGATGAGCTTGGACGGAGAACACAAGGCCACACGATAGACAGTCTTCACTGGGGGTGCTACCGGAGGCCGATGACAACACAAAGACCCAGGGCCGCTGAATAATAATGATCACAATGACAGAGGCTTCCCCCTGAGAATGTGAGAAGCCCATCTTTTCATTTAGTGGAACGTAAGCATAGCAATACATATATACATATATACGTATATACGTATACATGTATATACGTATACAATACATGTATATAATACACATATACATGTATATACATATACAATACATATATATAATACACATATATATGTATATACGTAGACAATACATATATAATATACATATATATGTATATACATATACGATACATATATATAATACACAT
>PVKS010048152.1:0-12524 GCA_004027875.1 Aplodontia rufa | reverse complement strand
TGAAAGATATGGAAATAGTTTATTTTAAGAAGGCCATCGACTCTAAGCATGAAATACAGCATCCTACTACTGATCTGCAATAATGTTGAATACTATTTAGCAAATAAACATTAGAAGGCTCCCAAACCCTACTGCCTCTTCTGCTAGAAAGACAAATTAGTTTGTCACCTCCCTGGTGTTCTTGTTTGTTTGTTTGTTTGTTTAGTCTTTGGTTTGGGTTTTTTTTTTTTGTCATTTGTAGACTGAGATCATGAACAATGAGAGTTGTTACTAGTAGTTTATTACAGTGCCTGCCACGTGATAAACTCCATATAAACTTTTACTCTTCCCCGGGACTAACAGCTTATTTCTTGTACTCATACTGTGTCCTCTCCCATGGCTGCAAAAGAAGGCATCGTCCATCTCTCACTGGATGACCCTCTCTGTCTGTGACCCCAGCTACTCTGCAGAGGTTCGATGGCCCAGGTCTAGTATTAGAAAAGTCATCCACCTCTATCTCTAGGAATCAGCAGGCACCCCCCTCAATTTCTCCCCTGATTGGAGCTGCACAGTGTTGTGACTTCAGTGGCTTGACTTAGGAGAGTGAATGTCAGGTGGGCCTCTCTTGCCTCCCTCCCCTCAACATGTTCTGATCTACAGCCAGAATCATTTAGCTGTGTGAATTCTGCTTATGGTGGAGAAAGTTCAGGAGTTCAGCTGGGATGGGCTTTTTTCCCTAGCTGGACTCCAAGGTGAGGACCACCATATTCACCCCCAGTCTAACCACTGCTGCAGTTTCAGCCACATCCATGATTTTCCTCCTGTGGCTCTTAACAGACTCTTGGCCCACTATCACATCTATGGACTGAGAGAGGGAAGGCAGGTTTTGTTAGAGCCTCCCACCCTTATGCGTCACGATCACCCGTTAGACTCCTGCTGGCCCACCCCAGAAGTCCCCATTTAATGGGTAGAGCTGGCTCTCTTGCAAGCCCACACTCAGAGGAGACTCACATTGGACTTAATGACCTGCTGTTGCCATCTTGAAATTCCTCAAATTATTTCTTACCACGACGCCCCACATGCTCATTTTCTGCTGGGCTCCACAAATGATATAGCCAGGCTGTTGAGATTGCAGCTTGAGAATTTATATTTCCAACAAGTTCCTAAGGGACACAGATGCTGCCGCCATGGGGAGCACACTTGATTTCACAAACACAAGTGAGGGTTTGCAGAGCTAACCCAAAACAAAGAGAAAGGGACAGTGGGCTTCTTGCTCCTGCTTTCTCCTCTCCACTTGATAAGATCCAATAAGAGCTATGAAAGTAGAGGAAAATTTGGGAGAGGAAGTTCAGTTAATTTGGTTATTGTTACTATTGTTCTTGTTTTATTTTCACCAAACTCAATGCCCTCGGGAGGCTTAGATCTTTTTTGTACACTGAGCCACGGACTAATGTAGGTATGATTGCCCTGCATGCACATCAGTCCAAAAACAGTTTTATGAAGCAGTAACTGGAGAGGATAGGGAAGGAAAACGATGGAAAGAGAAAACCCCAAGCCCTGCTACATCAACTCAACTGGAGCTTCATTTCCTCTGAGCTTTCAGCAATCATTTCAAAGAGAAATATGGTATCATATGACTTATGGTTCCATAAGCTAAAAATAACCTACTCACCAAGTAGAAATCCAAATGTCCCTAGGAGCAAGACTGAAGCAAAATTTGTTCCATGGGTTGTCTTTCTTTATGTACATAACACCTAGCTCAATCTGCAATTTATAACATTTAATGGAACATATTCTCTTCTATATATTTGGTAAGATGCATGAGAATGACATGAGACAGAATTAGTGTGGTCTCTGTGAGCTAAAATAGACCTTTACAAAACTTTCCACCCAACATGAGGAGGCAAAACCAAACAGAACATCCATAGCCCTGATAATTGTTTGGGTTTTGACTCAAGAAGTGACTTGACTGTCTTTAAAACATCCCATAAACTAAGACTTTATGTAGCTACTATTATTGATATAAAACCATGACTTATGCTTACCAAGTAGACAAAAGACATTTCATTAATGACTGGGAAAATGTCAACTGAACAGGATAAACAAATGAAATTAGCCCAATAATATGATTTTTAGCCCCATTCAGAACATAGAACCCTAGTTTTGAACTTCGCTCTGTGTTAGCTCCACATATTTGATTTTTTGCATTTTCATAATGAACTTTTCTCAGCCAGAGCCGTACCCCATGACAACAGACAAGTGTCTAATTAGTCTAATTAGTTTTGTTTTGTGTTCCCTTGGCTAGAATTAAAGAATTGTTTTCCCTTTAATTAGATATGGTGGTTAAATAGTGCCCCCCACCCAATTTCCAGCAGAAATAGTTAAGTTCCTTTGATTTTTTTCCTTCAAATTCATTGGAGGCCTAGAGGTCTGGAAAATCATCCTCATGGCTGCCTTCTGGCTCCTTCCCATAAGATTGTTTGATATCAGTTCAAAGAGGAGGCAAGGAAAGGACTTATTTATTCCATGTGGGTAGGAAATATCCTTAGCAAAAGTGTTCAAATCCTGGCTATGTCAGTGACAGGCAGGCAGCATGCCATATCACAAATATTGGAATGGTTTTTCCCTGGGTACCAACCCTTGGTGGAAACCTGAAATGAAACTAGGTCCCTAGTCCCGGTGAGGGCACTTCTTCCATTTTGCATGCACAAAACCATTTGGTTAGGAAGGGTTTGCTCAGTCGTGTGTTTCCTTCTTTAAAACCAAAAAAGATATGTTTTAAAAAATTTAACCGAAGGAAAGCAAAGACTAGTAAAGGAAAGCAAAGTGGGGGTAGGGTGCAGAAGCAGGTTCTGGAACTTTTAATCAAACTGTGATCATTTCCCTTTAAGATTGTGTCAGGGCCACTGTTTTGAGGAAGGTAGAAAATAAAGGTGTTCCAGGTAAGATTTCTCCTAATCTTTCCATGTTCCTGAAGTTGTCATTTTCCTGTTCCACTTACATAGTCACCATTTCTGTCGCTGTGGCAATGCATTCACATGTGTACTTAGCAATAGCATGGTAATTAGCATGTCATATCGATTTGTGAAAGCACTAGTGTCTGGAAGAATCATTTTAAAAGTGTGTTAAAATGCAGTGGACTCATGATGGCCATAAGCTGATGTTTTGGGCCACCTTTTTATATACGAAATACTTATTCCCACCAGCAGCATCACCATGTTCATCACAGGAAGGATGGAATTAAGTATTTTGAGAAGGAATAAAAGTTGTTCGTAAAGCCATAAAGAACTTCAAGTAAAGTGTGTCAACTATAGTTCTACTCGAATTATTTTTAATACAGGATACTAGAGAACATGAAAGAGGCAGCTACCAGCTTTTCCTTACTTAATGAAAGTGACCTTTCGGCTTTAATTTTTAAATCAAATCAGGAATTAATGCAGAAGGCATTTCAGCCAGGCACGGTGGCAAACACAGGGATGCGCCTCTGTTGGTCTTCTGTCCTTCCCCGGGTGGCTGACATTTGCAATTAAAACTGTTGAGGTTTTCCGCCCTCTGCTGAGCGCACATGGGTGAAAACAGGGATCCATCTCTTCATCTCCGTCCTCCGCGCTAGCTGCCGTTTTGTTACATTTCTTAGGTTCTACTGCCCTCTGCTGGCCGCACATTGGCGCACACTGTGCAGGGATCCATATCTGTTTCATTCTCCCCTCCCTTCTCAGGGCCGCCGTTTCATGTTACATTTGTTGTGTTTTTCTACCATCTTCTGGCCATTATGTGGAAATGCTTTCACCTTATGAATACAAATGTGTTGAACATTGCTCAAAAGGTCTGTTTCAGCCCGTGACCATGCGTTCTCCTCCTGTCATTTGTGTAATGGTTGCATTGTTTAAATGTGGTGACAAATTGTTAACACACTCACACACCTGTAATTCTCTCCTTGCACCAGAAGCCCTGACATGCTGCCTTCGGAAGTTTCCTTTTCCATGGGAGGGAGGCATTCATCTACAGACTCCAACAAGGCCTCCAGCGGAGACATCTCCCCTTATGACAACAACTCCCCAGTGCTGTCCGAGCGCTCCCTGCTGGCTATGCAAGAGGACAGGGCCCCGGGCGGGTCGGAGAAGCTTTACAAAGTGCCAGAACAGTATATGTTGGTGGGCCACTTGCCATCGTCAAAGTCAAAGTCAAGGGAAAGTTCTCCTGGACCACGGCTTGGAAAAGGTAAGGGAAACCTCACTGGTGCTGGCCAAATCAGGTGACTCTTTCTGCATGTGGCATGGTGTAGGACACTTTGGACCTCCTCTTCAACTGTCCATTGCGTAATGTTTCTCTAATTCAGTGAGCATTTCCTGGGTACTTGCTGAATACCTACTCTTGGCGGAAGGGCTAGTAAGCCCAAGTGTTGTCTTGGAGGGTCCCTGGAGCCCACACTCTTGATTCTCAGATATCTAGGAAGTGAACCCATGCCCGGAGGAGCCACTTATATTTCCAGTTGACCTTTTTCCCTCCAACATCCAGAAAACTTTATGTGTCCTGACTGGTAGGTTTGGATGCAAATTTGCTAGTCTAAGATGTCACCCACTTACTTCTTTTGGTTTCATAAAGATAACAAGCTGAACTTACTACATAACATTATGGCATGCTAGTACCAAAGGGGTGTGGGCGTCCAGTGACGAGAGCATTCGATTTGGAGTAAGAATCTGCCCTGCCTCTTTCAACTTGGGGGATCCCAAACAAGTGATTGAGCTTTGTTGAGGCTCATGTCTGCTTGCTACAGAAACAGGAAAGTAAGTATTAAATTCATAGGGTTTACTAGCTAATCCACGGGAAGTTCTGAATGCAGCCCTTGGTGCATAATAAGCACGGGATAATGCATTCTGTGTAGCCTTGTGTGTGCTCCTCAGTCTTCTCACAGTGGTTGCCCCATCTGTCAGATGATCTCCTGAGTATGTTCTAGGGCTGAAGTGAGATAGCACATATGAACTGCTGAACACTTGGAAGCAGCCAGTACACCTGTGCCTCTAAAATCAAAATTATGATCTCATTACAGGATTGTAGGGAGGAGGAAATGAGATGGTTAAAAATAGCTAATGTAGAAGCTAACTCCAAAGCCATTTATGCACAGATGGTAGGGATTTGTGAAGGAATACACATGGGAATGAATCTCTGGGTGCCAATAGCTAAGGATTCCGGAGGGTAGTTCAGAAATGGTTAGCACTGCTCCTCGATCTCTGTTAATGTGGTTAGAGTCCATACACCTGTTGCCATCCACCCTCCTTGTATAAGTTTCCTACTGCTGCTGTGACAAATGACCTCAAACTTAGTGGCTTAAAACAACACTCAGATTTGCTATCTTAAGGCTTGAGAGGTCAGAAGTCTAAAATGGGTCCATAGGGCCACCTTCCCTACTGAAGGCTCTGGGGAATGATCTGCTTCCTTGTATTTTTTAGCTTCTAGAAGCTTCTGTAACCCTTGTCTCAAGGCTCCTTTCTCCATCTTTAAAGTCAGCAACAAAGTAGCATCTTAACTCTTACTTCTCTTACAGGGCCCTCCTGAGTCATAGAGGAATGTTGCCTTATCACAAGAACCATATCATTCAATTCCGTCTGCAAAGTCCTTTTTGCATATAAGATAATGTCTTTAGAGGTTCTGGAGACACTAGGTGTTGCGCAATATATTTTTAAGACAACAACTAAAAAGAAAAAGTTCAAGGAATCTGTACACTGCAACTGGAGTGGTAGCTTTCAGTATTGTAAAGAGATTGTTCTGTACAGAGCTTTTTGCTGTTTATCCTGTAAGTAACAAAGTCCATGCTAGACTCTAACCATAGAGCAGTGTGAAGCCAGTGAGTCTTCAGCCTGTTCTCTCAGCGGGGCCCAGTGTAATGTAAACTGTGCCCTGTGGACCAAAACAATAGAGGCCCTGGGGATTGTAATGCAGACATTTTGAGGGGCCTTTATTCTGTCTGCCACAACTGTGATGTAAGAAGAGCCTTTTTATAAGTCTCGAATGGAATAAGGCTCCTGAAAAGCAGATCTCAGTCATATCCTGTCTTGTGTTCAGTGGAATCTTGAATACAATGCTATATGCAGAACAGATGTTATATTTGTTTTTGATTTTTGTCCTTAAACTTTCCTTTTGTGTCAAACACCTGCTTATGCTCTTTGTCTTAGATATGTCAGAGGAGCCTTTCAATATCTGGGGAACTTGGCATTCAACATTAAAAAGTGGATCCAAAGACCCAGGAATGACAGGTGGGATATTATTATTAAACGTCATTGCATTTACTGTTCTTGGTACCTGGGATTGAACCCACTGGTTACTTAACCACCAGTCACCTCCCCAACCCTTTCTATTTTTTTTTTATTTTGAGACAGGATCTCACTAAATTGCTTAAGGCCTCCCTAATTTACTGAGGATGGCTTTGAACTTGCGATCCTCTTGCCTCATCCTCCCAAGGCACTGGGATCACTGGCATTTGCCACTGTGCCAGCCATTGCATTTACTTTTTTTTTTTACACGCATCTAGTGATTTATTCAATTCACAAATAATTTAATCCACATAAACTTTGCACCAAGCATGTAGGCAAAATAAAGCATAAATAAACAATCATTGAATCCATGGAGCTAAAAACATCTAGTATGGAGATAGTCACAATATTTAAAAATTAAGATATATAAAATATACCATAAGAAAAGCAGAAAATGTTATACAAAGAGAATCAAACTCTAAAGAGTTCGCATGATTCTGAAGGTGTTGCTGCCATTGTGTAATTCCTTCTCCCCAAATGTAGCCAAGATCTGCAACTTCTTTCTAGCCAATAAAAGTGGCAAAATTGATTGAGAATACGTATGTGCTTGTATAACAGCAAAAAGTCCATCTCACTGGAGTCCCTTGAGCTCCATTTCAGCCTTTAAAAGAGTAGGCTGCCATGAATCGCACAAATTCAAGAAAATGAACTCTGCCAACAACCTAAGGAAGACTAGAGGCAAGACCATTCACCATTGAGCTTTCAAATGAGAACACAGTCAAAAAGGGCTGATTCTTAATGGTCCACCAAAAAAGAAAAGCCCAGGACTGGATGAATATACAGCAGAATTGTACAAAACTTTCACAAAAGAATTAACACCGATCCTCTACAAGCTCTTGCATGAAATTGATAGGGTGGGAGCACCCCCAAATACTTTTTATGAAGAAAATAGTAAACTGATACCAAAATCCAACAAAGATACATCAAGAAAAGAAAATTACAGATCAATTTCCCTGATGAACATAGATGCAAAAATACTTAATAAAATTCTAATCAGCTCCAAAAGTAAGTTAAAAAGATAATACATCATGATCAAGGGGGCTTCAGTCCAGGAAAGCAGGGCTGGTTCAAAATATGTAAATCAATAAATGTAATTCACCACTGAAACAGAATTAAAAATTATGCAGTCTTCTCAGTTGATGCAGAAAAGGCCTTTGATAAAATTCAACACCCCTTTATGTTGAAAACCCTGGAGAAGATAGGGATCAAGGGAAGATACTTTAACTATGTAAGATCCATATATGACAGACCCATAGACAACATTATGCTCAATGGAGAAAGACTGAAAGCATTTCTGCTGAATTCGGGAACAAGACAAGGCTTTAGGTAGAATGGCATTGCATTTACTTTTAAAACTTGTTTTCTCTCATTTTTGCCTTGTTATCATCCTCTTACATGGTGGTTAAATATTTGGAAAATGCTGAAGAGAGGGGAAAAGGATGAATTTACCTGTAAGTTTTCCACCCAAATATGCCAGTCTCTGACTACATTAGATTCCATTTCCATTCCAGAAGCATAAATCGGTGATAAGGCTGTTTAGTGTGGTTTGACAGCTCAGCTAACCTGTCAGAGTCTAGGCGTATGTGTTTGGAGCGGCCACTGAATTCTGCCGATGATCAAAAAGCACTTGTCATTTTTCTTTTGCTAGCAAGTAGTTTTAGGTGGCGGCAGCTAAGACCGCAATGTGCTTTTTCAGCCTGAGAAGTTGGCACTGGGAAGCGAGGAAGGAGGACGCTAAGCCCCGCAGGAGTGCCACATGCTAATTGCAGTTCTGGCCTTTCTCTCTGCTCCTAGGTTCCTATGGTGACATTTTTGAAAGCAGCTCCCTCCGACCTGGGCCCTGCTCCCTGTCTCAAGGGAACCTGTCGGTGAACTGGCCTCGGTGGCAGGGCAGCCCCCCGGAGCTGGACGGCGGCCACCAGGCCACGCGGAGGACTCTGCCCGCGCCCGCTCCGGTGCCGCGCGTCTGCAGCACCCCGCACATCCAGGGCGGCGGCGGGGCGGCGGGGCGGCCAGCGGCCAGGTCCGAGCCCTACTTGAGCCTGAGCGGCGCGGCCGACGCGATCGAGGCCGAGCCGGACCGGGCCTGGCCGCAGAGACCCCAGGATAGCGGCAGGGAAGAGCGGAGGCCCCCGCCCCCGTACCCGGGGCCCGGCAAGCCGGCCGCGCCCGCGGAGCCGCCCGCGTGGAGGCCCCAAAGCCCCGAGGCGGGCTCGGGAAGCGCCTCGCCCGAGGGGGCTGCGCTCGCCCCGCCGCAGCCCCGCGCCGCCCCCGGCACGCGCAGCGCCTACGCCCTCCCCGCCAGCGCCGGCCCGCAGGACGCTCAGAACTTGGGGGAGGCCAGCTGGCTCGACTGGCAGCGAGAGCGGTGGCAGATCTGGGAGCTCCTGTCCACCGACAACCCCGACGCCCTCCCCGAAACGCTGGTATGAGCCCAGGCCGCCGAGCCGCCCGCCCTGCGCTCGTCCTCTCCAGCCCGCACCGCACCCGTAAAGTTGTGTCGGACAGTGGGACACACTTCCTTTCCCTCTTGCACACTTCTCAAAAGCAACACAAGACAGCACTCAGTCCTCGCCATTTAGGGTTCTATTGCATAGCCAGCCTTAGGAAAACCCAAAACAGATGACAAATCCCAATCGACAAACTACCCACCCACGTTGGCTCTGTGCACGATCAAACTCTTGCTTCGATTTTGCTTCATTGTATTTATGTGTCTTCAGTTTTGACTATTGTATATTCTGTAACAGATCTATGTATGATAATCAATATGATATATTCACAGAGTAAACGGGACAATTTTTAAGTCACTTCACTTATATTACACCATGAGATATATTAAGCGATGAGATTCTATAGAGTGTTCTAGAATTTGCACAAGCGGGTTTCTGTGCTTTTGCCATACCTTTTAAACTGGGGACAGCCCTTTTTCAATGCCTAAGAAAAACACTAACAAAGTAAAATACAATATGAGAAGCCATATTTTTATATAGTAGGAGGTACAAAAATTACAGTCACTGAACGCTTTTTCATATTGAGTAAGTTTTAAGGAAAATATTAAATTTGATACATTATGAACTATATTTTTAGAACCTGTTTAGAAAGGATTCAGTTAATCAAATGAGAGGCCGTGCCTAACAAAGAATGATGAAGCAGTCCGTCCCATTTTAAGTCAAATTCAATTTTATATAGACCATATATAATATATATTTATAATGTATAATTTTATGTATCTTTCAAAACGATAAACTGGAATCCAACTATAAAGTGTTTAAGAATCGAAATAGAACATTCAAATTATAGAATGAGGTTTTTCCCTTTGCCCCATAATCAGTATTAACCAAATGACACACAGTTCCTTGTAAAGTAAATCATATTTGGGGAGGGAAAAAACTACAGCTTTGTACTTACATTGTGTCAAAAGCTGAGATAACATTTTCTTTGATAATTTGTGTGTATTGTAAAATGTTCCTACAGTACTCTAGCACTTTGGTTTTTCAACTGCAAAACCATTTTTGACCAGCAGGTGGCAATTCGCTTCAGTATTTTCAGATTTTTTTTTTCACTTCAGAAGGGAAAGTGTATTATAGAAAAAAATTTTTTTTTATAAAACGTGCTACTCTTAATTTTCATGTTCGTGATGGAATTTTCAGTGGTGTCTCTTAAAGTTCTATCTTGTGCCATGATGAATAAAGTTAAGTAAAAGCTTTGTTTCCTGCTTTTACTCTAATGAATGAACTCACACCTTTTACAGAAACTGGCTTCACTATCCACAAGCTCCGGTGTATGTGTGGATTGTACACATAATCCGTAGATAGCTGAAGGGCTAGTTTAAAAAATATTAGATGGCTTGGGGACATCAACTGGGTGATACCCAAGCAGTTAGAAGTATATAATTATCGGTTGCAAGTAAAGACTGATTTCCTTAATTGTCAACAATAAAGTGGTTTTCTACATAACTGAAACTCAAGTTTCCCACGTTCTAGGCATGTGTTGCCCAACGCAATCCTTGTAAGTTGCTTCTACTGTTTAGGCCTTATATGCCTAATTTGCTTTGGGGCTGAAGTAATAAACTCTAAAAATGGCCAACGTTATGCTTCACATTCCAGAACTGGTTGAGCTATCTTCAGGTTATGCCATTGGGTCCAGTCCTTCTACCACTGGCTCAGACTTTGCCATCATTTGCCTGTGGACCTTGGTTCTTCCCAGCTGTCCACACTCAGCCAAGCATTATAAACAAGACCCAGAGCAAATGCTACTTGACTGTGGGTCTCAGGTGGCTTTTCTGTGCCACCTACTTGCATTCTGCTCCTGCGTCTTCTTGCTTTACATTTGACCATGGTCTGACCAGTTCCGTCCCACCCTCATTGATAGGACTGCCTGGTATGTGAGACCCCCTGCCCATCACATTTTTGCTGTCATTGCACTATTTCTTTAAACTCCAATCAAATGGCCCTGATGTTAATGCCTATAAAAAAGGTAGTGAAAGATACATGCATGTGTTAAAAGTCTAAAATAGGCAATCCAGAAAATAGCTAAAAATATCTTTTGTGTATATCTCAATATTCACATTCTCCTTTTCTTTGTGCATTTTAGCCCTCCGTATCTTTAGCTTACTAAGTGAAAACTTGGTTCTTCAATGCCTTTGTCACATTGAAAATAAGCTATTTTTAAAAACACATATGGGACCTAAACACCTAAGTGGGAAACTGAGGTTATTCATAACATATGAAAAAAATAAATAAAAATCTCAAGTTGGACAAAACCTTTTACCAAGCTGTTCATGTCACTCCTTCCTTGTGAGAAAAGAGATCCTACAAGCAAGAAAAAAGTGCCATGTCCACGAATCCTCAGTCACTGCTTTTGTGTCTCTGGCAAAGACTCCAGAATAGTGATGGCAGAAATTGCCAAATACGCATTTGTCTTGATCCCTCTAAGTACCTATGGACATATGTTTGTTGTGTGTTTTCTCTAGAAAAAATGCTCTAATAACAACGGCGTGTGCGCAAATTGAGGAAATTTCTAACCAAGCCCAGTTTACTTCTTTTCTTATGCACATTTTAATTCACATCTGCTTGGCAGAGAAACAACATTGGGATTAAATATAAAGCAA
Source organism: Aplodontia rufa (assembly GCA_004027875.1). Classification (NCBI taxonomy): domain Eukaryota; kingdom Metazoa; phylum Chordata; class Mammalia; order Rodentia; family Aplodontiidae; genus Aplodontia; species Aplodontia rufa. The sequence continues at coordinate 1,124 of PVKS010048152.1, read as the reverse complement.
TGTCAGAACAAAGTGCAGGCCTGTGGTGTATGTTGGTCTGATAAGCAAACTGCAGGAGGTAGAGTCTTCTGAACTGAAGAGAAAGGAAATGACTAAAGAAGAGTCACACAGAGATTAAAACAGGGCATCTTGACTTGATGGAATTTTAAAACAAGACTAAATCAGCAGCAAATGTTCTTCAAGAAGAAAAAAATGCAAACGAGGAAAGTTCCAATAAAGGTTGGAATTCTTGGGCACAGTCAAGATGACAGATGATAGCCTGGAGATGTTGAGTTACAGACAGTGATCTCTGGGGTACGCACCGCTGACCCCATGTGGCCCTCAATCCGGCTAGGTAAAGAAGGTCAAGGAGTCTCTAAATTCCATTCCACTAACATCTGTTCAGCCCAGGGAGACCAAATCATGCCAGTTCATCTGGAAACATCCTATTTAATCACTAAATATTTTATTTAATCAGTAAATCATCAGTATTAATTTGCTGAATCCAGCAACCCTCATCTCCAGCCCTGATAGTCTGTCCATCTGGTCCCCTGTGACTTGCTTGACGTTCTCACTGAATGTCTCATGGTACCTCAGTAGTCCTAAAGGACCAACTGTGTGCCTCAGTGCTACTGAGTCACATTCCCACCAGCCACCATTCATTTCTTTGTCCAGGATGCTTCTTCCTGTTCCTCATTCAAAGCCTTCCCTGGGATCCCAGTCTTCTTGTCCCTCTGAAACACGTGTGTCCTCTTTGTCCATTCCCATTATCCCCTCCCTCTTGGATTACAGTAGTGGCCTGGCATTTCTCCCCTCCCCCACTCCTCCGGCTCCCACCATCCATAGCTCTGAAATGCACATCCTGTCAGAGGCAGCTGTTGCTTAGAAATCAGTGAGGCACTCCTCCTCCTCTGGTCTGCTGAGACAACACACTCCACAATCTGGTTTCACCCACCTTCACCTCTCTTCTCTCACCAACCAGGCACCCCATACTCTGGCCCTGTACAGGAAACTCCCCACTTCAATTTACAAGAAGCAATTCCATATTTCTACTCCAAGGGCCTGAAACATTCTTCCATGCATTTCATATTCAATTGTATGCTATATTCCTGTGGAATGAGTTTGACTCTTCCCCTTCCACCAAC
>PVKS010048151.1:0-12524 GCA_004027875.1 Aplodontia rufa | reverse complement strand
TGCAGACATCAAATACCCTCAGCCCTCTGAACAGACAGGCAGGCTTGGAGTTTCCTGCCAATGTCAGCCTAATTTTGTGTGTATAAACGCTGGACTTAGTGAGATAATGAGACTGACAAAGAATCTAATAAGGTAATGGCTCAAACCATAAATCAGGATAAAGACCCAACATGTTCTTAACAAATTCTAAAATGTTCCTCAGAATTAACCCTGTTTCATGTTTTCAGTATGGTGAGATTAACTGCTTTATTACTACTTTTTAATAAGATAAAGTAGTGGTTGCCTTAATTAGAAAGAAACATGCTCAAAAGTTACCTATTAAATTTGAATTTTAAAGGCAGAAATAACAAACCTACAAAATTATCTCATAAGTTGAATAATCATCATTTGGATAAAAAATACATGTTTTAAAAAAATGCATGTAGATTCTCACTGTTCAGTTTTTTAACTTTCATATATGCTGCCGTATTTCAATGCCAAAATGCTTATCATGTTATACATACATAACGTAGTTACAATTAAGTAGACCAGTAAACTTTATTTCAGTTAAGAGTACCCAAAAAAGAAAAAAAAAATCATTCAAAGTAATATGCCTGGAAGTTCCCACTCTGCCTCCTCAAAATAGGGCATCTCCAAACAAATTTAAGTTAACAAATTTATAATATTCTCAGTTGTAAATGCATCATTAAAACAAAAGTATTTCCATTTCAAATTATTCTAACATTAACCACTTAATATTCTATAAGCTACTTAGATAAAATGAAATAGATACAAAAATACTTACATTATCTATTGATTTAAGCCTAAGCCCAATTTTTCCATCTTGATCCTTACACAAAATGACTTCACGAATCCCTTGCTTAATTTCTGCTCTACGGATTCCAACATCATTACCAGTTACAGGAGCCACCATATAGTTCATACTGGAAGGTCTTGCTACCAACTGCAGACAAAAACAAAATGTATCAATATTTAGAAGCACTCTCCTGAAAAAAATTTAAAGTACCTGGAAGGTAACTCGGTTGTGCTTTTCCAAAAATTAATCCATAAATAATTTCCTTCAGATAAAATTTGACTTCTGCAAAAATGACAATGGTATTTATTTACTAATTCCTCGGGCAACTTATTTCCATATTTATCATCTCCAATAGAATCTGATTGCCTGTATTATACCTCTTCAAATTCACTGTCACCTGTTTCATGCATACCATTATTTGCTCCATAACAACATTTAACTCAATGGGAGCACAAATGACGGTGGTCTAGAAAGATATGGCCTACTGATGTCACGGCAGCCTTCATTTATGCAAGTACACTCCAAGATGTTCATACAATGATGAAACCAACTAACAATTTCTTAGAACATAACCATCTCAAGAAGCAACACTTTCAAATTAAAGGCCACGCTATACTTTTTTTTCTTTTAGAGAAAAAGAATCTATTTATTTATTTTTTCATCTGGCTTTTGTTTCTCTGACGCTTAGTTGTATATGTGGTACTGGGGTTAGAACCCGGGTCCTTGTACATGCCAGGCAAGCACTCCAACCACCGAGGCACTGCTTCAGTCCCCATGCTAGACTTTTTTTTTTTTTTTAAAGAAAGAGGAGACAGAGAGAGAAAGAAAGAAGCAATTTTTATTATTTAGTTTTTCATCTGACTTCAGTTCCTCTAAGACTTTGTTGTACACGTGGTGCTGGGGTTTGAACTTGCGTACTCACCCATGCCAGGCAAGAGCCATAACCTCTGAGCCACCGCTCTAGCCCTCCATGCTATTTTTGAGACACATATTCCAGAAGTTCTTCTATGTGAAAACTACTTCATTTTTATCAGAAGTACCTGGCTTGATTTTTACATGCTCCTGAGTTAAGAATGATTTTTATGTTTTAAAAAGTTGTAAACAAATAATATGTGACAGGTCATAAGTGATTATTAAAGCCTAAAATAATTATGGGACCCTTTTTGGGAAAAAAAAAGTTTGCTGAATCTTGGTTTTATGAAGAACTACATATTTTAAGAAAAGCTGTTACTGTCTATGAAGTTCAAATATTTATAAAAGTATATGGATGTACACAGAATCAAAGGAATAGGTAGTCCCTGGTACTAAGCTACTATCTATCATAAATTCTAAATCCACCCTTCTGCTCTGTGCTTGGTGATACTGGGGCTTGAGTTGTGTAAGTTACATCTTCCTTTATCAGAATGTGTTGGATTCCCTTCCATCACCTGAGGCCCTAGATACACTGAAGGAACAGTACCTCTTCTTTCTGTTCGCTTCTTGTTCTAAGCAAGGCCCTTAACCTATGCAGGAGTGGCTAGTTCCAGTCTCCAGCTTTTTCTGACACTTGGAACCAGCCTCATTTCAACCCTTCACAGGGCTTGGTACTTCCAGCAGGGTCCTGTTATCTAAGGTTTGAGTCCCCGCTCTGTGGGGCTCTGCCTAAGCTTTAGGGTCCTACTAACTGCAATTTCATCCCCTTGTTACCCAGTTTTGAGAGAAGCAGCTAACTTTCTGCAGTTACACTTGTGTTCCATTTTTGCTTTTTCAATTCTTCATTCTCTTATTAAATTTCATCTCTACTGAAAATTCACCATGATTTATTTTCACAACAGGACCCTGACTGATACAAGCAAGTTTTCAATAAATGTTTGGTAAAGAAACACAAAATATTGTATTAAGTAGGGTTATGGTAACAAGACAGACATAGATTCTGTCATAATGTATTTTATGACAATTATAGTTAAGTGCTATAAAGTGCTACAGTCTTATAGCAGTGACTTTAATAAAAAGTTATCAGATATGTTTAAACCCAGAATTTGGATCCTAATTATAAGGAGTTTTAGATTTCATAGGAATGTTGAGATTATGAGCAAAGAATAGTACGACAGATCTGTACTTCGGAATGATTAACGTAACAGAGGCTTTAATACTGTTCGAAATAAGAACTTATTACAGGAAGTATAGATTACTATAATAGTTCAGTTTAGAAGTCCAGGAACCCTGAATAAAACAAACACAGAAACAAGGCAGAAACAGAACACTAGGTCTTAATAACTGACTAAATGAAGAAGACAAAAAAATAGTAAAAAGCATCTTAATTTTTTAATGTTCTAAAAAATCCCAACACTGAAGCACAAAAGGAAACAGACAATGTAAGAAATAATATCCACGAGGAAGTCTCAAATTTGAGACGATATGTCAATGCTTAAGTTATAAATTTGTGAGTTAGCTACAAAAAGGAGAGCTTATATCTATGTATAAAATTATGACACATAATTCAAATTTTTCAAAATTAATTACAGTATACACACCCCTTGAACTGATGCTCCAGGGACCATTGCCATATTTGCACATATTTCTTCATCATTTAAACTGAGGCCCATGTATTGGGAGAGCTCCGGATACAGTTTAGGATACAAATCTAATATAAATAAATGAAAGAATGGATGAGGAAAAAAACACTGACAGGATACTCAAAATGATAACTACTATTATGGGCTTCTACCTGTGCTTAAAAAATGACATTTAAGTTAGAAAATCTAGGATATATATAAAGTAGCAATTTGGAAGGGAACTTCCCCATCTGTGTAATAATCAGAAATGAAAAATACAGAGAATTTTTAAGATGATAACAAAATTTGCAGATGCTCAAGTATAACATATAAAATATAACGTACATCCTCTTATATACTTTAACTCACCATCAGATTATATTATTTAATATAATGCAAATGCTATAAAAAGTTATTGTATTATTTAGGGAATAAAGACAACAAAATAATTTTGTACGTTTCATACAGATTATTTTTCTACTCTTTTATTTTTATTCATTTATTTATTTGTTACCAAGTATTGAACCCAGGGGCACTCTGTCAGTAAGGTATATCCCCAGTCCTTTTTATTTTGCGACAAGGTCTTACTAAGTTGCTTAGGGTCTTGAGCTATGTTGCTGAGGCTGGCCTCAAACTTGCAATGCTCCTGTCTCAGCCTCCTGAATGTGATTATAGGTGTACACAACAACGCCCAGCAATTCTGAGTATTCTCAATGTGTGGCTGGATTAATTTGTGGACATAGAACCAAAGGATACAGTGGACTGTCTACTCAAGAGTACAAACAATTTTTCCAAATAAATTATCTTGCCTTTTCTGTTTCTTAAAATAAACCTAATTCATTAGGAATTTTGTAAGAATACCACTGATTTCTCCAATTCAGAACAACTGACCAAAATGGTTCTTGTCAAGCCATTTACTCTGTGACTTATTCACTAAACTCAGCTACGGAATAATCTTCTCAACAATAAGAAAAAAAAATTCAAAGCTTATAAATCTATTTAGGTACTATATCATTTTTAGAATGCTAACCATAGTCTAATGAAATTCTAGATAAGATATTTTTAAAGATTAACAGTATATAACTTTTTAGTAGTTGTACATTATTTCTAAAAGTTTTTTCCTGGATTCCACCTTACTGTCTAGGAAAGGTGTAACAATATGGTCTCTCTTTGATCTTTTTTTAAATTTATTTTTATTAGTACGTTATAGTTGTACATAATGATGGGATCTGTTGTCACATATTCCTAGATGCACACAATACAGCAATACAATATGGTCAATATCCCCCCACACCCCACCCCTCTACCTCCTTCCTCCCATCCCAATCCCTTGCCTTTTAAAAGCTCTTTTTTAAACAATGTATTTGTAACAATATGGATCGTCTAATGAAACAATGTTATAAATAGCTATAAAACAAGATGACAGACCATGAATTTATTTAACATTTATTTTCTATCTTAAGAACTATTATTTAGAGACTCTGCCCTGAATCCCTCTGAAATTTGTAGGAAAAGGAAGCAAAGACAGGATATGGAGACTTAAAACACTGCTGAATTTGAGAAATATCCCAAAAAGTAAGTGGCTGGAAATTTTAGAAGTTCCCCTGGCAAAGACAGAAGATGGCTGAGGACGTTCAAAAGAGCAGTGAGGAAAATCATAGTTCCCATATAAGGGTTTTTTCCAAAAATGAATCTACTATATGTCAGAGACTTGTGAGTCAGATTAGTATCAATTTCCTTCAGTCATAAATCTTTTTTTTTTTCCTAAAGAGAGAGGGACAGTGAGAGAGACAGAGAAAGAGAGAAACAACTTTATTTAGTTTTTCACATGGCCTTAGTTGCTCCAACACTTAGTTGTGTACGTGGTGCTGAGGTTTGAACCCGGTCCTCGTGCTTGCCAGGCAAGCGCCGAAACCGCTGAGCCACTGCTCCAGCCCCATAAAACAAATCTTCATATTCACAGTTTACTCTCTTGTTTAGACAAAGTGCTATTTTTTAAAGGGCTATTTTATTTTTATCTCTATAAGAATTTTATATAATATATCAAAAAAGAAAATAAAATGAATCTTGGATTACATTTAACAAGTATTTCTGTTCTCAGAATGAACCTAAACTATAAACTTACTTCCATCTTGAAGGATAGGAGCAGAAGCTTCTGATAAAATTGCTGGGTTGGCAGGGTTGGCAGAAAAGGCGGTCTGAGCCTAAAAAAGAAGAGAAGAAAATTCACACACCATATTGTAAATTCTTAACATTCTTAATTTACAAGTTCAACACAGTACTTCACGAGAGAAACTAAAACCTTAAGTTTTCAAGTCACCCATAAATTTTTTCAAAGGAAATCTGTGAATCAAAAATATATTTTACCCTCTGAATATTTTAAGGCTATCATAAAATTGAATAAGCATTGTTTTACATCTATGTTGTCCCCCAGTTCTAGGGACTGAACCCAGGACCTCATATATGCTAGGCAAACACAATACCACTGAAGTACCTCCCCAGCCCTTTTTATTTTTTGAGACAGTGTCTTGCTAAGTTGCCCAGGCTGACCATGAACTTTTAAGATCCTTCTCCCTCAGCCTCCCAAGCAGCTGAGATTACAGCTCTGCACCACCATCCCTGGCCATTCTACATATCTTGATAACCAGTATTTAAAGGTGCTTCTGGAAGTTAATTAATAAATTAACAGTTTCAAAGAGCAATCCAAATTGGGTAGAAAAACATTTCACATTATTATTTTACTAATTAGTACAAATAAAATCATATAAATTATTTGCATAGGAAAAAGCTCAATCATAAACCATATTCACATCACATATCAGAAAAACACATAAAAATATCTTATTTAAGCTGGTAATTTTTATTCTGCCATTTTAGTGTGTCTCACTGAAATAATCTATACTTTGTTTAGCAAATATAGGAAGGGACTGATTATAAACTATACCTAAAGCGTTCTTTATCACTAACATAAAAGAGTGATAATGTAATGTGTAACTGTTAAAAACACTTGCCAAAATTAATTTCCCTAAGTATACATTTATCCATGCTACTCATGCTCAAGTATGCTTCGTCTCTGTTGCAGGGCGTTTTACCAATGTCATATTTAAGTGTATCCCACTGATGGAAATACTTTGTCCTTTACAGACAGAACTTTCTCTGCAATAGTCATGTCATTTATAGACATATTTGGCAATAAGCTGTACAATCAATCTCTAATTTTCATTTAATACTTATCTGGAAATGTGTCAAATTAAGAAAGTAAGTTTGTACTTATATCTCAACCTAGTTATGAAATCAATGTCAATGTAGTCTAAAGGGTGCTAAAAGAAATGGAATTTTTTAAATAAGTACAGTCTACAAAAGCTTTTTTTTTTTTTTTTTTTAGAAATAGGGGACAGTAACAGAGAGAGAGAGAAGCAATTTTTAATTTAGTTTTTCATGCGACTTTTATTCCTTCAACACTTAGTTGTGTATGTGAGTGCTGGGGTTTGAACTCATGTACTTGCACATGCCAGGCAAGCACCGTAACCGCCGAGCCACTGCTCCACCCCTACAAAAGCTTTGAATGGTACTAAATTCATTTAAATTCTAAATGTTCCCATATATTGTACTTATAATTGAGGCATCCTATTATATTTGTTTTAAAATTACACATTCTAAATTGAAACAAAAGGCAGCATGAAAATCGTTTAATTGTAACAATCCACAAACCCAAAGTGAATTCTGAAAGATCTTCTATCAACTTTCAACTAGAAGTAGCCAGTAGCCAGCTGTATATTTTCTTATATCATCTCTAAGGAAATAAAAAATACTGCTCACTGCTAAAAAAAGAAATGCTCTATCAAGCCATGAAAAGACACTGAGAAAACTTAAATGCATGTTACGCTAAGTCAAAGAAGCCAATCTGAAAGGCTAGATACTGTATGATTCCTACTACATGACCCTCTTTGTAAAAGGCTTAAAACTGTGCCGACAGAAAAAAGATTAGCAGTTGCCAGGGGTTGTGGAGAGAGGGATGAACAAGCAGAACACAGAATTTCGAGGCGGTGAAACCATTCTCTATAATATGACAATGGTATTCTACATGTCTTTATACATTTGTCAAAGTCCATAGAACATGAGCCATGAAAAGTGAACCCGAAAGTAAACTATGAAGTTTGAGTGATAATGATAAGTGAATAGAGATTCATCAGCTGTTAACAAGCGGACCACTCAAGTGCAGGTGTCCACAGTGGGAGAGTTCGCACACATATGGGAGCAGGGGCTCTACTATGCCTTTTGTTCTACTTTATTGTAAACCTAAAATTGCTCTAAAATGTACCTTTTTAATTTAAAAATATTGCATTTCTTTACACTATTTTTATTCATCATTTTTCTTATCTAATGAATATTTAAGAATTTATACAGAAAGCTCTCTGAAAATAGTTATATACACTTAATCATGCAATTTGTAGTAAAAATAAAATGAAACATGTTAACAAGGGTCTAAAGACTGGAAACCTCTAAATGTAGCAAATTACTTCAAGTTTACTTTGAAACCTGAAACTGTTAAAGTGGGGAGGGGATTACAGGGAAGGGCGCCCCAAGAAGCAAGCAGTTATTGCCAGGGCCTGCTGTTTCTGTCATTTACAGAAATCATGTGGAGAATCCATGCTTGCAGTCACTTCTGTCAAACTCTGCTCACTGTAAGAGGAAACTGAAAGCACTGCTTCTCTATATTATTGTTTCTTAAAAGCTTATTTTTTTTTTAAAGAGAGAGGGACAGTGAGAGAGAGAGAAAGAGAGAAACATTTTTTTTATTTAGTTTTTCATGTGACTTTCATTCCTCTGACACTCTGTTGTGTACATGGTGCTGGGGTTCCAACTTGCGTACTCACGCATGCTGGGCAAGCACCGTAACTGCGGAGTCACCACTCCAGCCCCAAAAAGCTTATATTTTAAAGGATGATGAACCACAGGCTACTGTTATGATGCTGATTGTAAACAGTCTATAAAATCTGAACTGCCAATTCACTGCTACAACTTTTTTTTGTTGAGGTATAAAAGGCCAGGAGATGAGAAAACAAACACTACATTCCTCTATAACACCTTTTCAGGAACATCAAGAACAAAATACATGTAAGTAAGCATCCTCCACCTTAGAAAATGAAGCCCTCCCCCAAAACAAAAACCCAAACACTGCCTAAGACTGAAATGGCTAAATTAAGAATATCTTTCAATCCAGTGGGAATAAAAGAACCCCTCCTTACTCACGGCTCCGTCACTTAGCAACTATCTTTCTGACCTAACAAAAAAAGATCCTGTAAGGGAAACATTCATGCAAGCTGTTTCTCCTTAAAGAAATCAAGTTGACTGTATTCCTCTTTATTTTTGGATCCAACATTTGTCATTATCAATGGCTTTTTCTGCTGTTTTCAAAATCAAAACTCTCCTTGTGCAGAGTCAACTGCAGTTAAAGTTGAATTCCATAAAAAGCTAACCAAAAACAAAAGGCTGAAAACAGAGATTAGCCACTCTCAAATCTGTCAGCAAATCCTTATCAAATAATGTTCAGATGTCATATTAATGGCTTAATGGCAATTCTGGAAAGTTAAGTTTTTCAGATAAAATCTTTTTAAAAAAGAAAAAGTGCTTGTTCAGATAAACTTTCTAGAAATAAAACCACATTTAAAAAAAACACTGCCAAAATACTAAAGAAAGAAGTGATACAACATTTAAGACAACTGAACAAGCCATTTAAAACTCTAGAAGTATCAAAGCTTTGGGGGCTGAACTATAGATTTCGGAAACTTTACAAACCACATTCTAATACCCACCCTGGATCTGTGATGAAAAATAACTGTGATTCCTTCTATGTAGCAATTTGCTTGCTCATTACCACAAAGTTCATAACACATCACTGTTACTTCTCTATTTGTTTTTTCTTTTACCCAAGTAAGGCCAATATTTTGCCTAAAATGCTTATGTTCTCTTCAGGTTGCTTAAGACTTTCCACTCTTTTAATAAACTTTTTCTGCTCATTAATCAATTATTAAGAGATAAATCTCATTATAGAGTAAACTGATGTTAGGACTCAAATAAAATGACTTTAGAATAAGAGGTTTTCAATACTGAACAAAAAGAAACTCTTCATATTTATCATATTAAAATGATCATTTGGATAATTAATAAGTATAGAGCTTGGTTTATCTGGTCAAATTAAAAGAATAGCTGAAAAGATTATGAATGAGTCTATAAGAGATCAAGTGGAAAGCAGAACAGACGGGTTCAGAACTGTCTCCAGCCAAAGATTACCAAACATTTCCAAAACAGCAAGAATAGATCCAAATCCCACATTTTCTTTAGAAGCATCTGTCTTCATAGCTAATACATGAAGGACTATAAAAGTTTCAACTTAATGTGACTAGAAATATTATGCTAACACACATTTAAGAGCAGGACAGGTGAAATGCCTGTTGCACACCTACAGAAGCAAAGAAATCAATACACTTTCCTTGTATTTTTACAATACTGCTCTTTCAAAAGTAGCATGTGCTCCAATATGTCTGTACTTTAGAACTTCAAATAGGAGGTTTAGAACTATTGTAAATATTGGTCATATATAGCTAAAGATGCAAAAGAATAAAATGTACCAATTTTACACAAAACTGTGAGTATATAAAGGCTGGAATGCATTTTATCAACTTAAATCTGTTGTGTTAATTTAAATTTTGGTCAGAAAAAGAAGCTGTCTGAAGAATTTAGGTAAAATTTTGAAGAAATAACATCCCATATCTATTAGTTCACAGTGAAATGAAAAAGAATTACTAGTTTCTCTGTAACATTTTAGTCTACTATTAACAGGACTGAACAAAAAACTTTATGAATTATAAAAATGAACAAATACATTTGCTAGTTAAGTTTCTTACTTTGCTTCACAAATAAGTAGAATGTATGTTACAGAATAATTTAAAAAATTAGTAAGTATTTAAACATACCTGAATTACTTTGTCTACCTTCAAATCTTCAAGAGATGGATAAAGAGACATTTTTGCACAATTTTCCTAAAGAAAAAAAAGTTACATTATTTAAGTGTCACAGAATACACAGCACGCACAGCCAGCAACATACATACAAACATGTGCAAATGCTCAACACTATAAAAATATCTGAATTATAAAATACAAGAACTGCATTTCCCTAACGAGACTAATGATACTGAGCATCTTTTCACGTGCTTGGCCAAGTGCATTCTTACCATCTCTGCATCTTCTATCTATAGAGAAATGACTATTCACATCCATGCCTATTTTAACTGGGCTATTTACCTTTTTCTGAATTGGTAAGAGTTCTGCCTATATTCTAATCATTACTCTTAATTCATTCAGGCTATAAAAACAAACTACCAAGGACTTAGGTGGCTTAGCAACAGAAATTTGCTTCTCACAGTTTTGGACAAGAAGTCCAAGGACAAGGTGCCCACAGATTTGGTATCTGGTGAGAACCCATTTCCTGTGCAACAGATGTTGCCTTCTCACTTGCACATGGTAGAAGGGACAAGGAAGCTCTATAGGGTCTCTTTTATAAGGGCACTAATCCCATTCATGAAAGCAGAGTCCACACAAGCTATACATTCCCAAAGGTTCCACCTTGACCTTGATCACTACAGTATGCAACATGAATTTGGGGCTTCTGGGGAGGGCACACATTCAGACCACATCACAGAACCCTATCAGATATGAACTGCAAATACTTTCATTAAGTGGACTGTCTTTTCATTTTCTTGCCAGTGTCCTTTTCAGAACAAGTTATAAATTTTGATAGTCAACTCTCTTATTTCTCCTTGATTGCTTATGTTTTAGATGTATTATCTAAGAAATGTGCCTAACTCAAGGTCATTAAGATTTACACAGTTGGGAGATGGAGCAGTGGCTCAGTGCTTAAAGTGCTTGCCTGGCATGCACAAGGACCCAGGTTGAAACCCCAACACCAAATACGCAACTAAGTGTTGAAGAAACAAACAAAAAACCCAAAAAATCAAAAATGAATAAATTTGATTCTCTCACATTCTCCCTCTCTTAAAAAAAAAAGATACTTGTTTTCTTCTAAGAATTTTATAGCTTTAACTCCTGTAATTAGGTCTTTGATCTATTTTAAGCAATTTTTTGTACATGATGTGAGGTAGGCATCCAACATTTCTTTTCTAGGTTGAAAAGTCAGATGTCCCAGCACCATTTTTTGAAAACATTCTTTTCCCATTTAATTATTTTAGCACCCTTGTTGAAAATCAATTGCTCATAAATATATTATTATTTCTGGACTCTCAATTCTGTCCCATTAAGTTACAGGTTCATAAACTTTTTGGGGGGGGTGTTTGCTTTTTATGAGAGAATGAATTCAATTTGATTTAATTTTTATTTTTCATCTGGTTTTTGTTTTTCTGATACTTAGTTGTATATGTGGTGCTGGGTCCTCATGCATACCAGGCAAGCACCATAACCACTGAGCCATCGTTCTACCCACCAGGTCCATCCTTTTAACAATACCACACAGTCTTGATCACTGTAGATTTGAAGTGAATTTTGAAATTAGGAAGTGTGATTCCTACAACTTTATTATTCTTTTTCAAGACTTTTGGTTATTTCAGGTTTCCTTCAATTCAGTATGAATTTAGGATCAATATCTCCATTTTTAGAAAGAAAAAAAATTTTGAAAGTGATTTCACGGACGTTGTAGAGGTTTTATTTCCATGAGCAGATTTTCCAGTTTATTTATAACTTCTTTATATTTTTTAACCAATTTGGTTTTGCTTATAAATTTTAAACTTCCTTTGCTGAACTGCTTCAGTCTCTATATACTTACTAATGAATTTGATTTCTTAATATTTTTTCTTTATGTTGTTAGGGATTGAACCCAGGGCCTTATACATGCTAGATAAGCACTAAGCTATGCCTCCAGCCCTAATTTCATTTTTAGACTGTTACTAGTGAAGGAAATAAAACTAATTTTGTACATTGATCTATTGTACAACTTGCTGAACTCAATATTAGCTCTGGTAATTTTGGGGGGTGTAGATTTATTAAGCTGTTCTGTATATAAGACCAAGTAATTTGAAAAGGCTCACTTTTTCCTCTTACTCCTTTCCCATCCAGATGGCTTTTTGTTTGTTTGTTTTTGTTTTTTTAAAGCAGTAGCAAAATACAAAATATCAGGGT
>PVKS010048150.1:0-12509 GCA_004027875.1 Aplodontia rufa | reverse complement strand
CTTTATTTCCTTCGCTTTCAGAGACCTGTTGAGAAAGTCTTTGCCTACTCCTAAATGTTAAAGTGTTGGACCAATTTTTTCTTCTATCAGTTGCAACGTAGCTGGTTTGATACCAAGCTCCTTGATCCATTTTGATTTGATTCTTGTGCAAGGAGAAAGATATGGGTCTAATTTCAACTTTCTGCAGGTGGAGGACCAGTTTGTCCAGCACCTCAAAGATATTTTGAAAGGGACTGATTTCCTAACTTCTTCCTCAGTCCTATTATTTTTAGTGTATAGGAAGGCTATTGATTTATGCGTATTGATCTTGTATCTTGCCACTTTGCTAAATCTATTTATGAGTTCAAGCAGTTTACTTATGGACTTTTTGGATCTTCCAGATACAGGATCATGTCATCAGCAAAAAGAGAGAGTTTGACTTCCTCGCTTCCTATTTTTATCCCTTTGATTTCTTTCTCTTGCCTAATTGCACCAGCTAGGGTTTCAAAAACAACATTGAATAAAAGTGGTGAGAGCAGACAGCCTTGTCTTTTTCCCAATTTTAGTGGAAATGCTTTCAGCTTTTCTCCGTTTAGTATTGTACTAGCTGAGGGTTTAGCATATATAGCCTTTACAAAGTTCAGAAATGATCCTTTGAATCCCAACTTCTCTAGATTTTTTTAACAGAAAATGGTGCTGGATTTTGTCAAAGGCCTTTTCTGCATCCATTGAGATGATCATATGATTTTTGTCCTTGATTCTGCTTAAGTGGTGAATTACATTAATTGTTTTGCGTATATTGAAACACCCCTGCATTTCTGGGATGAAGCTCACTTGGTCACGATGGATTATTTCCTTGGTAAGTTTTTGAATACGGTTTCCTAGTACTTTATCAAGGGTTTTTGCATCCATGTTCATAAGGGATATTGGTCTGTAGTTTTCTTTTCTTGAGGTATCCTTGTCAGGTTTTGGTATCAGACTTATGGTTGCTTCATAAAAAGTGGATCGGAGCATTCCCTCCTTTTCAATTTCTTGAAACAACTTAATAAGGAGAGGTGTTAGTTCCTCCACAAAAGTGTGATAAAAATCAGCGGAGAAACCATCAGGTCCTGGGCTTTTCTTCTTTGGTAGACTTTTTTTTTAATTAATCAAAGGTTTATTTGAAATTTTATCACTTTATATACTATGATGGGCTTAATTTCTTCTTTAATCTGAGCCCTAATATTTTTTCAAATAATATCCCAAATCACTTCTTTGACAACTTTTAATTGTGATATGGATTTCAGTGCCCGTGATTGGGCTATTTAGGAAAACAATATCCTCCTGTTTCAATTTAGGGATGTTATATGTGTCTAGAAATTTATCCATTTCTTCCAAGTTATCAAATTTGGAGGAGTATAGGTTTTCAAAATACGATCTTATAATTTGTTGGATTTCCATAGGGTCGGTGGAGATTACTCCCTTTTCATTGGAGATCTTATTGATTTGCTTCATTTCTCTCCTTTGTTTGGTTAGGTTCGCTAGGGGACTATCTTGTTTATTTTTTCAAAGTAGCAGCTCTTTGTTTCATCAATTCTTTTAATTGTTTTTTTGTTCTCAATTTCATTGATTTCAGCTCTGATCTTGATTATTTTCTATTTTCTGCTGGTTTTGGGGTTAGATTGTTCTTCATTTTGGAGGGCTTTGAGATGAAGTGTAAGCTTATTTATTTGGGATCTCTCTTCATTTTTAATGTGGGCACTCAGTGCTCTGTATTTTCCCCTTAGGAAAGCTTTCATGCTGTCCCAGAGGTATCGATATGTTGTGTCTTCATTTTCGTTCTCTTCCAAGAATTTTTGGATTAATTCTTTCACGTCTTCTTGGATCCATTGTTCATTTAATAGGGTATTATTCAATCTCCATGAATATGTGTGTTTTCTGTTATAATTATTTCTGTTTATCACTAGGGTCATAGCGTTGTGGTCTGAAAGAACACATGGGATGATGTTTATTTGCTGAGATTATCTATATGAACTAGAATATGGTCTATTTTGGAAAAATATTCATGTGCTGCAGAGAAGAAGGTATATTCTGCTAACTTGGGATGGAAAATTCTATATATGTCTATTAAGTCCATTTGGTTTATGGAGTTATTTAGGCTGGAGGTTTCTTTGTTGATTTATTGTTTTGAGGATCTGTCTATTGGTAACAGCAGAGTGTTGAAGTCTCCCAGTGTTATTGTGTTGTGATCCACGAGTGGTTTGATGTCATGAAGTAATTTCTTCACGTAGTTTGGTGCATTGTTGTTTGCAGAGTAAATATTAACTATGGTTATTTCTTCCTGTTGAAGGGTTCCTTTTAATATTAAGTATTGACTTTCTTTATCTCTTTTGATTGATTTATGTTTGAAATTTACTTCCTTGGATAAGGATAGCAACACCACCGGCTTGTTTTCTTGGGCTGTAACCATGATAAATATTTTCCATCCTTAATCTGTGGATGTCTTTGCCTATTAGGTGAGTTTCTTGTAAGCAGCATGTGGTTGGATTTTGTTTTTTATCCAGTCTGCAAGTCTGTGTCTTTTGAATTGTGCATTTAGACCATTCACATTAAGTGTTAAGATAGAAGTGTGCAGTTGTTTCGTAGTCATTATGTCTTACTTAGCTAGTTCTGTGGTTGCCTTGGTTAGTTCTTTGTGGTTGATACTTTCACTGAATTTCTTCAGTTTGTGGATTATGGGTATCAATTGCTTGTTCTTCTGTCTGGAGTATTTCCTTGAGAATTCTTGGTAGGGAAGGTTTTCTGTTGACAAATTCTGCCAGTTTTGTTTTATCATGGAAAGTTTTTATTTCTCCATCAAATTTGAAGCTGAGCTTTGCTGGGTATAGAATTCTAGGCTGCATGTTGTGGTCATTTAGATATTGAAAGATATTATTCCAAGACCTTCTTGTTTCCATCGTCTGGGTTGAAAAGTCACAGACAATTCTTATTGTTGAATGTGATTTGGTGTTTCTCCCTTGCTTCTTTTTATATAGTTTCCTTGGTATCCCTGTTGTATATTTTGAATATGATGTGTTTTGGTGAGTTTCTCTTTTGATTAGGCCTGTTGGGTGTCCTGTAAGCTTCCTGGATGAGCATGTCCTATTTTATTTTTATGTGGGAAAATTTTTCTTTCACGATTTTTTGAGAATATTCCTCATACCATTGTTGTGTGTCTCAATTTCTTCCTGTTTTCCAATTACTCTGAGATTTTTCCTTCTCATTTCATCCCAGACATTCTTGAAATACTGGTCGTGATCTCTTAATTGTTTTCTTCTTTGGTGTCGGTGAGCTCTAGCTTGATCAACGTGTCTTCATTATCAGAGGTTCTTTATTCAATAGTAGAAGTTCTGTTTTCTACTGTAGTTAGTCTATTATTGAATTCTTACATGGTCCCTCTCATGTCATTGACTGAAGATTTGAGGTCTGTTACCTCCTTTTTGATAGAATCTATTTGTTTAATGATCTAGTCTTTTAACTCTTGAGTTTTCTCAGTTATTCCCTTCCTTATCTCTTCTTTTAAGTCACTGTTCCTTTTTGTTATCAGCTTATTGATATATATGTAGTGGTGAAGGCTCAGACTATAACGCAGTCCTTAAATCTCAAGTGAACATCAGTAGCGATCTCTCTCAGAGCCAAATTCCCTTAAAATTGAGCATTCTGAAATCTGAGAACATGGCCACCTATTACTGAGAAAGAGTCACAATGTGGGGACTTCAGTGTGAGCCCAGACACAAACCTCCCTGCAGATGTGTCCTGGGACAGCAAGGGGTGCACAGCACACAGGGAGCTCCAAAATCAGCCCAGGAGCTGGTGCAGAGCTAGCTGGAGGCTGTTCTCCTGTTTGGTGTTGATGTTTCCTCTCCATCTAGCTTGTTCCTAGACAGGAAATTCCCTCTAGATTTAAAATTATTTTTATCTCTGAAGTTTCTGAACAGTGTTTTTGTTTCTTTGCATTGAGGATTGACAGGTTCCCCAGAACCATTCAGAACCCAGATCAGAAGCTCCCAGTTTAAGTAGGTGCACAGGGGGTCTCAGGGTGGATTCCCTCTATATTTTTGGACATAATCTGCAGGGATAATTTCTCCATGGATAGTTTTCAGATTTAAGACCCTGTGCCTTCTGTCCACATTTCTAAATTCAAAAGTAACCACTGCACAGGGAGTGGACATTCACCACGCACAAGCTCTGGCTACACCCTCTCCTCTAAGTGACCTCACAATAATCACACAATGTCTCTGGGCCCTCTGCAGAACTGTGGACAGCACTTTCTGAGACACGCTGCCAGTCACAGGGTTAGACTTACTGATCTGGACTCAGTTAGAGAAAACAGACAGTGGCTAAAGGACACAACTCACTCTAGGACATACACAGGTCACATTTCAGGCATGTCACCAGGGGCCATGGAGGGAGAACCTGATGTCGCGCCACATCCCAGAGGCCTATTAGTCATCAGGATTTCTGACCTCATCACCTAACAGACACTTAGGGGTCGTCAGCAGTGCAGCACAGGGCAGTGTGGACCACATCCCAAGTGTGCACAGCAGCAGCTCATGGAGTCTGCCTCCCTTCAGAGAGCAGAGCATTTAGCATCCACAGGAGGAGGAGAAGGAGGTCCCCAGGGGCAGGGGTGTTCCTTGTGGGCACTGTCCTGCTCTCAGCACTGTTTTGGACCTTCCTACAGAGCAAGAGTGTCCTTCTCTGTCCAGCTCACTGTGATGTCCAGGCTGAGGACCTTCCACAGACACAGAGAATTTGGGGGACATTTCAAGAACCCCACAGCAACTCCCTGGGAGAGCTGGGCAGGTGCATCAGGACTCACATGGCCTGGGGGAGCAGGGGAGAAAGTTGAGCAACAGTGTCATCCCCATGGGATGTTTAAGGTTAACCAGTGCCAGAAGAAGAGGTGTCTATGGGACTTTCTCAGCTCTCTGCCCAGCCAGAGGGGATATGGAGGGAAGCCAAAAAGAGAGACCCCAGTCTCTGTGGTGAGGGTAAAGTTGGCCTCATCTCATGAATTTGGATTTCATTATGCACCTGTTTTTGGAAAAGTGTAAGGTTTTGGTTTTAACTGCTCTTTAGAAACTGGTAGAATTCCTTCTGAAGTCACATGTCCTTGGAGTCTTCTTTCTGGGAGATGTTCCATGGTATGTCCTCAGTGTCTGTCACTAATCTAAGGCTATCTGCAGCTTTTCTCAGCCTTGATGGTGCACAGATCTAGAAATCCATATGTCCACACCATTAATCCCATGTGTTGGCCTAGAATTACCTCTGAGACCCTCGCAGGCTCTGGTGTTTCTATAGCACCCTGCATGTACTGCTGAGCAGGGCTGAGGTCAACTCATCTGCTCATAGATATCCTGAAATTGCAAAATACATAATGATGTCGTCCTTTAAAGCCTGGATACAATGTAACAAGGTATATTGTCACCAACTGATGAGGATGTGTTCCATGACAGGCATCTTGGAATTGGGTGTTTGGTAACTCAACCAGAGGAAGAAAGTCCTTGAGCCTCATGGGAAGGGAACACAGGTGGTTTCTTCAGCACGGATTGCTTAGCAGAACTCCTTGGTCCTGAGTCTTTGTGCCTTCCTGTCAAGTCTGGAGGATCCCTGAGACACTTCAAGGTCCATCACTTGAGAATCTGTAGGGGAAGCTGAATGGGAAGATTCCCCAGAAGCACATGATGAAATCAATGAGGATGAATTTCAAGTTCAGGAGTGGAAATAACCTGGATGGGAGGCAGCTCATTGATAGAGTGCTTCCAAGATTGCAGGAGGCCCTGGACTCCTTACCCTGGACAGAGGAGCATCCTCCTCTCCATATCCTGGAAGTTCTACACTTTATTTCCATGACTATATTGGTGCTTTATAGTTGCACATAATGATTGGATTTGTTGTCACATATTAAAAAATGCACAAAATATAACAAAGTAATTTAGTCAATATCCTTCCCCAGCCTTTCCCCCTCACTCACCTCCTCCCATCCTCTGTTCTAATTCCTTTACTGATCTCCTTTGATTTCTTTAAATTTTCCTGTTCGTATGGATTACACAGTGGTTATTTTGTTTCATAAATTACAATTTAATCCCCCAGTCTTCTCTTCCCCTTAATCTTTATCATCCTTCCTCTTACGCCCTCTTCTCTTTCCTGTACTGTACTAGACATCCTTTATCTTATGCATTAATTGCTACGTGATTTGTTCATTACTTACTCTTATCCTTCCCTACTTCTTTGGTTTATTCCAGCTTTCACATAGAAGAGAAAACATTTGAAATATGAGCCTTTGTGTTTGACTAATTTCACATAGCATTATGTGATTCCAAGGATCACAGAAACAACTTGCTCTCTCAGCCCAGTTGCCCACATTAAGAGGTGAAGATAGAGGGGCCCACAGGTACATGGAGGACCCAGGTGTTCCCATCTAATCCCTTCCCATTTATAGACCAGGGACAGCCACATGCAAATTTATTTTCAGCTTTGAGTTCAAATTCTCCTCTTGGACTGCAGGGGCTCACAGCTCTCTGCTCATACAGGGCTGAGGACTCTTGAAGCAGGGTGTGGTCTAGAAGATGTGTCTCCTGGGTCTTCTCCTGTGCCTGGTGGCAGCACTCCAAGGTGAGTGTCCCCAGTGTCAAACATGGGTCCATAGGAAGGTAATGAATTTAGGTGACTGACAGGGTCTGGCTCTCCTTTCCTCAGGTGTCCTGTCCCAGGTGCAGCGGCAGGAGTCGGGACCTGGCCTGGTGAAGCCCTCGCAGACCCTGTCCCTCACATGCACAGTCTCTGATTACTCCATCAGCAGTGGTTATGTGTGGAACTGGATCCGGCAGCCCCCAGGGAAGACCCTGGAGTGGATGGGGTATATAGGTGGTAGTAGTGGTAATACTAACTACAGTCAAGAGTCGAGTCTCCATCTCCAGAAACACCTCCAAGAACCAGGTCTCCCTGCAACTGAGCTCTGTGATCACCGAGGACACAGCCATCTATTATTGTGCCAGAGACACAGTGAGGGGACCTCAGTGTGAGCCCAGACACAAACCTCCCTGCAGAGGAGCCCAGGGCCAGCAGAGGGCACTCAACACACAGGGAGCTCAGAGTCAGCCCAGGAGCAGATGTAAAGGAAGACGGAGGCTGCTCTCCTGCACCTGGGAGCCTCTCCATGCACCAGCTTCCCAGGGAGCTCTGTGCACTGTTGTCTGTAGTAATCATTGATGTCTCTGAAGACAGAAACTTTGCTTTTTTGTGATGTGTTTTCATTTCTTATTATTGCGTCATGCTTGTACATGATAGTGGGGTGCATTGGGACCTGATTACAGATCATAGGATATGACATAATCTCCTTCTGTCCTCAGAACTCCTTCTTCCCCTCCTCCCCTATCTCTCATGTTCTCCCCCTTCTACTCTTCCTTTGGCCCCTGTATATATTAATATTTTCCTGTATAACAATGCTCTTTAGAGTTGTATAAGGAGGAATTCACTGTGTTGTATTTATGTATGCACATGGGATATTTCAGTTCCATTCATACCTGCACTCCTCGCTACCTGACCCTCCCACCTCACCATTAATCGTCTTCCTCAACTCCACGGATTTCTCTTCTGCTTTCATTGAGCTAACCACAGTAACATTTTCACCATTTCATTAACATTTCCTATATTAGTGGAGACATTTAACCTTTGGCTTTCTGAATCTGCCTTGTTTCTCATAAACTTTTGGTCTCCTGAAAATGCTGTGTTTTCATTCTTCTCCATGGCTGAATGTAACTCCATTCTTATATGAACCTCATTTTCTTCATCAATTCATCTGTTGAGAGACACCTGGACTGACTCCATAACTTGGCCATTAGGAGCTGTGCTCTTATGAACATCACTGCAGCAGAAACTCTGTAATGTGCTGATTTCAGATATTTCATGCATACCAAGGAGTGAGATATCCGATTGGTATGGTGGTTCCAGTCCTGATATTTTGAGGAATCTCTATAGTGTTTTCCACAGTGGGCGCTGTAATTTGAAATCCACCAAACATGTGTGAGTGTCCATTTCCCCACATCCAAGCTAGCAATCCTGTTGTTTATGCTCTTCATGGTTGCTGTTCTAAATGAAGTGAGAAAATTTCAGTTTCTTTGTGATTTGAATTTCCCTGATTGCTAGAGTGTTGACCATGTCCTCATATTTCTTAGCCACTTGCATTTCTCCTTTTAAGAATTGCTTGTGGGGCTGGAGTGGTGGCTCGGTTATTACGGCACTTTTCCGGCATGCGACTGTACATGGGTTCAAACCCCAGCACCTACATACACAAGTAAGTGTCAGAGCAAAGAAAGCCATGTGAAAAATTAAATAAAATTTGATTCTCTCTCTGTCTCTCTCTCTCTCTCTCTCACTGTCCTTCTCTCTTTAAATAAAGAGCAGTGTTTAGTAATTTATTAACATATTCCTTGGGCTATATGGGTCTTGTCTTTACATTTATTGAGTTCTTTGCATATTTTGGATATTAATCACTGTGTTGCAGACATGACCTGAGGCACTGAGGTAATCTAATGGCAGCCTGGTGGAACACGTCATGGGACACCAGGAGGAGATGTGACTGCAAGCAGTGAGGCCTCCAAGCCATCATATGTAACCTGGATGCCTACAGATCCTCACTGCACCCCAGATGAGAGCTGCCTTACATCTCTATCTATATAGAGATACAAATATGAATCCATTGAATGTTCTACTAACTTACTTCTTACCTTTCCCTTGAACATTTGCTTTAATGTAAGCATTATACCCATCACAGCACCTGTGGCCAGGGCTGCAAACCCACTACTAGTCAACTTCTGTTACACACATCTTGCCTATTCCTGGCAATAATAAAACCCTATTCTTCTAATGCTGACCTCTCCCCCAACATCACTCTCCCAGTCTCTCCCTCTGTCCTCGGTCTTTCTCCATGTTTTTATTTGTTTGTTTGTTTGTTTTTTATCTTTGGTAAACTGAATATCAATAAAATATATTTTCACTTGCTCTGTTCCGAACTCATAATCACAAAGCTGTCTACCTTCCTTCCTCAGTTCTTCACTCTCAGATGTTTGTAAGGTTAACATCGCATTGCTCCATCTGCAGATAATTACTAATCGCATCTTCACTTCCTTGGGTGACATTGATCAAACAAGTGCATTGACTACAAAAGGAACTCATGAACCAGTTCAGCACTGTTTATTGACTGTTTTAACTGAATATATTTCCTCTTCATCCTTACCGAGGGAATTAATTGAAATCTGATGTGAATGGCAAATTTGATATTGCTTGGCTGCTTTTAATCCAGTTATAGTCTCTTGGATAATAGTGTTGGAACCAATGATAGATACTAATCCTACCATTCCACTCATAGGTGGAATTTAACATGGTAACAGTTTTAGAAGGAACAAAATAACTAGGATAACACTCTTTTATTTAAACTGTTGGTGGCTCATATTTTCTCTTTTGCCTCATCTTGTTAGGAATTAGAAATTTCAAAGACAATAATTAGCCATAGTCTGGGGAGCCTACTGTTAATCTCAACTTCCCAAATTGCACCCAGGCCAAGTTACTGAAGAGACAAAACCCCCACAAGTCATCAACATCCCCAAACAAAAATGACAAAAGAAGGCATGCTACCCCACACCCCAGTACCAAAAATGAAGACAATAGGAACCAATTCTCCTCAAGTCCATAACTATCCATGAATAGGGTCCTGGATGAAAACCTAGAAAAAAGTATAAAATAAACTGATTCTTTTTTTAAAGATGCTCTTAGAGTTTATTTTTGATATCTCTGCTATTGGTAGTTCTTCTAACATTCCCATTTAAAGTCTGAGTTTGGTTTCCAGATACACAATTAGTAGAAGGCCCTGGCACAATATGCCTTACCTTTTTATACATAAACATAAATTATTGAAAAGTTAACATCTCAAAATGCCTGCACTAAAATATGTTTAAAATGATAGATTTTTTAAGATATTTATTTGTTGAACAATCAAACATGCTTCCAATGAAACAATATAATATATTTATATTCTGAAAATAAGGTATACCCCCTAGAGCCGCCCTCCAATTACCCACACTTATCCCTCCCCCGCTTACAAATACATCTCTATAAATGCCTTAGATTGTGTGTCACTACACCTTTTCAGGGTTTAATACATGAGAGTTGACCACCTTTCACGCTGGTCAAGGTTTAGCTCTAGCGTCCACGAATGAGTGAACAATCAATATATTAAAAGGAGACTTAAGGATGGAAATATAAGAGCAATTTCAGAAGCTGAAGACCCCATTGATAAAGAGCTAGACATTCTGAAAAGAAATGTAGCAGAGCTATTAGAATAGGAAAATACAGTCAACCAAATTAAAAGCACAATAGTAATGTCAGAGTAAACTGAGTAGAAAATAGAACTTTAGCTCTCAAAAAATGAACATCAGATAATGAAGACAGGATGAGCAACCATGAACAGAAGGAGGATAGAAAAGGAAAAAATTTACTGAGTATGATCAGAACTTCCAAGAAGTATGGAATGAGAACAGAAGAAATAACGTGAGAGTAATTGATATAGAGGAGAACATAGAAACACAAAAAATGGCATAAAGAACTTTCCTAATGAGATGCCTAAAGAAAATTTCCCCCATTAGAATTGATCCAGAAATTCACATTCAAGACACCTCTAGGACACCAAATAGATTTAACCAAATGAGAAACTCAAAGAGACACCTCATACAAAATGAAAAACAAAGAAATCCAGGAAATAATTTTAGAGGCAGTAATAGAAAAGCACCAAATCACATTCAGAGGCAGAACAATAAATAATACTGTGGGCTATTTTTTTATTTTTTAGTCATGATACATTTTCCCTTTTATTCTTTTTTTTTATTCATTTGACATAGTCTTACACTTTGCAGGGACTTGTTGTTACACATTCATGTACTTATGGATATTGACACAGTAAGTTAAGGCTGATGCCAGGCCATGGTGCCCCCTTTGGTTACTCACCGATCCTATGTTTCCCCTATTTTATCCCCATGTTAGTTGGGTTTCTTAAGGAAGTTGAGGATTCCCAACTGCATTGAAAACTCCCTTATTCCCTTCTTCCAGTTGTACTGATATCACCTCTAAAGCCTACTTGCTTCTCCTCCCCAGCATCACAGTCATGATGCCCCCTATTTATGTAGAAATTAACCTATTTGAGGTTATTATTTAGCTTAGCTAATGTTCAATCTGGCTCAGATTGTATTAGCTTCCACATATGAGAGGAAACACTCAGCCCTTGAGTCGCTGGGTTTGGGATATTTCACTCAGCATCTCTTTTTCCATCTCCACTAATTTGAATGTAAATGCCATGCTATTGTGCTCTCTAATAGTAGAGTAGAACTCCTTTGCATACTACACCACAGTCTTTGAATCCACTCTTCAACTGAGGGGCATCTGGGTTGGTTCCACAGTTTATCTATAGTAAATTGAGCTGCTATAACATTGCTGTAGCTAAGTCTCTGTAAATTGATGATTCAAGGTCTTTGGGAAGATACCCAGGAATGGAATAGCTGGGTCATAAAGTGGTTACATTGTTAGTGTTTTTGAGGAGTCTCCACACTGCTTTCCAGAGTGGCTGGACAAGATTGCAGTCCCACCAACAATGTCGGATTGCAATGTGTATTCCTTTCTTCCTACGACCCCTCCAGCATCAGTTGTTGTTCATGTATTTCATTTTTGCCACTCTGACAAAAGTGAGGTGGAATCTCAGGGAAGTTTTGATTTCCATTTCTCTGATTTCTACTAATGTAGGACATCTTCCCATATACTTATGGGCTTTTTGAACTTCCTCCATTGAGAAGTTTCTCTTTAGCTCCCCAGCCTATTTATTTATTGTATTATTTGTGGTTTTCATGTTCAGTCCTTTGGGTTTTTTGTATATTATGGATATTAGCACATTGTAGGTGGTGTGACAGGCAAAGATTTTCTCCTATACTGTAGGTTCTGTCTTGACACTGTTCCTAATTCTTTAGCTGTTCAGAATATTTTACTTCAATGTGATCCCACTCATTTATTCTTGGCTCTAATTCTTGCTTTATGGGGTTCTTAATAAGGAAGGTGGTGCCGACACTGATGTCGTAAACTGTTGATCCTATTCTTTCTTTTAGCAAATGTATATTTGCTACTTTAATGTCCAAATGTTTGATCCATTTTGATTTTTTCTTCTACAGAGTAAGAGATAAGGATTCAATTTAAATTGTCTGCATATGGTTATCCAATTTTTAAACAACCATTTGTTGAATAGGCTCTCTTCCTTCCACATTCTGTTTTTGCTCCCTTTCACAAATACCAGATGTTTAAAGATTTGAGTGTTTGTCTCTGTATCTTTTATTCTGTTCCATTGGTCGTCTTTGCTATTTTGATATCAATACCATGCTGTTTTTGATACTATAGCCATATAGTATAATTTCAGGTCAGGTATTGTAACACATCCTGTTTCCTCTTTCTGGCTTAGTAATGTTTTGAATATT
>PVKS010048149.1:0-12531 GCA_004027875.1 Aplodontia rufa | reverse complement strand
ATGGCCGAGTCCAGCTGGCTGTGTGAGTCCCCCCTCCAGGGGCCTGCAGTCCATTTGGAGAAATAAAACCATAGCACACTCCAGGCTGAGATGGGACGAAGGCTGTGGCATTCAGAGGCCAGTGGGGAAGCAGAGTCTGGAAACATCTTGGGCATCTGCACTGCGCAGAGGGGACATCTTAGCTGGTGATGAGGTGTTCCTGCTCAGAAAGAGGTGTGACCTTGAGGGCACTTTTGGAGAAAGAGCTGAGTGTTAACAGACACATCAAATAAACTGTCACTTAATTCTTATAGCAACAGTAATACAAATAAATGATGATGCGGAGCTGAAAGAAATGTCCCACCCTGCACCCTACTGTGCTTCCTAGTGGGACCAACACAGAGGATAAGCAAGGTGCTTGGCTTACCATTTCTTTGGCACTAAATCCTCAGGGCCTAAGTCAGTATCCCATAAACACTGAGGGCACAGTGGAATGCCATAAAAACATCTGGGGCACGAGTGAAAGCTTGCTGCACTCATGTGGTGCATGCACACAGACGCATTGACCTTCACACTGACCTTGAGCAGAAGGGCGAGAACAAGTATCACTGGTACTGCTGTTCTGTTCAGTTGTGGCTGTGTGGTCCTTGTTCTCATTTTCACTCTTGCAGTGAAGGGAACTCACACAGTTTAAATTTCCCCAAGGTCCAGCAGTTAAGCCTGGGGTGTGGCTCAGGGGCAGAGCGCTTGCCTAACCTGAGAAAGGCCCTAGGTTCCATCTTCAGCACCGCAAAACACAAATGAAAGCAAAAAATATTTAGTCTGCGAAAAGTTCATGGCTCAGCTCAGGTCTTCTAACCCCAAATGCCAAGTCTCCTTCCTGCCCCTCCACGCATCCCAATGGCAATACATGTGTTGGAATCCACAACAGACGCCCCGAAGCTAATGAGGAAGCTCACATCTTCCTTCAAACCCTACACTTGTGCCCTCCTCCTCTACTCAAAGAAAACTCTGTCTTCGCGTCCCCTCGGAAGGAGATGACCCCCAACACCAGCTCTCCCCATTCTGACTTCCTGCAGTCTCTCCAGCAAAGAGGGTTGGATGCGCTGAGAAACAGGAAAATGTATCCCAGAAGAAAACTGAGCTCTACCAGGTCTGCCTGTGCAGGCAATACCATCTCAGGTTCAGGGTCATGTGTCTCCTAAAGACAGGGACACTAAGAAGCGCATCCTTAAGGCAAATCTATCATCATGCACATGTCACACAGGTGACTTATGGAAATCTAAATGATTCCTATTGCCATCAGGAGACACAGCATGAACTGTGAGAGGCTGTTGCTGGCTTAAGAGCAGATTCTTTCACAGTAATTTATTTTATAGGTAGAGGGAGGAGTAGGCTCTACAATAACAATAAAGAGTATAGCATAGGGTCTGGAGCTGTGGCTCAGTGGTTACGGCGTTTGCCTGGCATGAGCAAGTATGAGAGTTCAAACCCCAGCACCACGTACTCAACCAAGTCTCGGAGAACTGAAAACTACATAAAAAAACTAAATAAAATTGATTCTCTCTCTCTCTCTCTCTCACTGTCCTTCTCTCTTAAAAAGAAAAAAAGAAAAAGAGTTTATAGCATAGGGCTGGGGATGTGGCTCAGTGGTAGAGTGCTTGCCTAGCATGCTTGAGGTCCTGGGTTCCATCCCCAGCAGCAGCAACAAAAAAGCTAATGACAGTCATTTGCTGTCATTAGCAAATGTTATGCACCATACATGATCATGCTGTGTTTTTATAGGACCGGTGGCATCACAAACCACAGGAGTCATGAGTGCCTTGTGCTGTGAGGGTACCTGGACTACATCAGGGTGACAGGGAGTTTCAGCAGGACCACCACTGAACACATGGCCCATCATTAACTGTATGTGTGAGTGCCAAGTTGGTGCAAATTTAACTATCGTCTGCAGAGCATTTTCTCACTGGAATGCCTGTGTGTGGCCTCTAGAAATGTTCTGGACTTCCAAGTTGTA
The DNA here is from genome assembly GCA_004027875.1 of Aplodontia rufa. Taxonomy (NCBI): domain Eukaryota; kingdom Metazoa; phylum Chordata; class Mammalia; order Rodentia; family Aplodontiidae; genus Aplodontia; species Aplodontia rufa. Next base: position 10,535 of record PVKS010048149.1, on the reverse strand, counting down.
CTAGGAGGAGAGAGGATATGTAATTAATACTTCATCCCTTTCCTTCATGGGAGCAATGGGGTGGAGCTCTGTAGAGTGGGAAGGAGACTGGGGAAAGGAAGGGGACACTGTGCTTTATAGGAAGAGCAGGGAGGAGCAGGATTTTGCTAAATGAGGAGAGCACGTAGGCTCGTCTAGCTTCACGTTTCTGAGATAAACTTGGACGAGGCAGATTGTATTCTAGGTGATTTTTATTTTTTATTGTGTTTTAATCTATTTTGGTACTGGGGTACTTTACCCCAGCTCTTTTTATTTTTTATTTTGAGACAGGATCTCATTAAGTTAGCTAAGGCCTCACTAAGTTGCTCTGAAATTGCGATCCTCTTGCCTCAGTCTCTTGAGCCACTAAGATTAAAGGCATGCACCACTGTGCCCTGCTATCCCTAGCCCTTTTTATCTTTTATTTTGAGATAGAGTCTTGCTAAATTGCTGAGGGCTTTGTTAAGTTGACCAGATTGGTCTCAAACTTGTGATCCTCCTGCCTCAGCCTCTTGAGCTGCTGGCATTACAAGTAGGCACCACTGTACTCAACTCGATGTGAATTTTTGAGTAGAAAGGGAAGTTATCCTATCTAACAACAATTTATTAACTTTACTGTGTTCCATGAAGGCATAATAGAACTACGTGAAGAAGTTTCAACAGTACCTCATGGTTTGGACAATTTCATCTCTCTAGAATAAGGTCAAGAACCAGGAAGGAGCTGGGCATGGTAGTGCACATCTGTAATCCCCACAGTTTGAGAGTCTGAGGCAGGAAGATCACAAGTTCAAGGCCAGCCTCAGCAAGTTAGACCCTAAGCAACTTAGCAAGAACCTGTCTGAAAATAAAAAATAAAAAATGGGCTAGGGAGGTAGGGACGTGGCTTGGGTGATTAAGCACCCTTGGATTCAATCCTTGGTACAAAAAAAAAAAAAAAAAAAGAACTAGGAAGGAATAAAAATTTTCAACTAGTCAGAAATATGCCACAAGAATGCACGTAAGGGGCTGGAGCGGTTGCTCAGTGGTTACAGCGCTTGCCTGGCATCCGCAAGTACACGGGTTCAAACCCTAGCACCCACATACACAACTAAGTGTCAGAGCAATGAAAGCCATGTGAAAAACTCAATAAAAATTGATTCTTTCTGTCTCCCTCTCTCACTCTGTCCTTCTCTCTTAAAAAAAAAAAAAGAAGAAGAATGTACGTAAATTGGGCACATGTGTCCCCGACATAGTTTTAGCAGATTAAGAAGTCACAAACTGGAAAGAACATTGCTACTACAGATGATTCATAATTAATGAGCTGAAATTAGCTTAAAAGAAGGTAGGAAGGGCTGGAGCAGTGGCTTTGGCAGTTACGGTGTTTGCCTGGCGTGCACGAAGATGCATATTCAAACCCCAGCACCACGTACACAACGAAGGGTCAGAGCAATGAAAGCTACAAGAAAAACTAAATAAAACTGAATCTTTCTCACTGTCTCTCTCTCTTAAGAAGGGGGAGGAGGAGGAGGAGGAGGAGGAGGAGGAGGAGGAAGAAGAAGAAAAAGAAGAAGAAAGAGGAGGAGGAGGAGGAGGAGGAGGAGGAGGGGGACGTAGGAGGTGGCAGATCACATACTTAACATACATGAAGTCTTGGGTTCAATTCCCAGCACCAAAAAGAAACAAAAAACAAAACAAAGAAAAAAAAGGTAGGATAGGGAATCCACCAAAAACAGGAGTGAGAACTCAAGAAATCAGCCATGATGTGAAGCTTTTGGGACAAAGGCCCTTATGTACCTCAATCCTTTTTGTAAGATCACATGATCCAAAGCAAATCACAGAACTGCAGAAGATGAGAAGTCAGGAGAACTCTGTATCATCAGGCCAATCTCTGTGAGCCAGAGAGGTGAAAGGACAGTAGCGGGGGCTGGAGCCCAGATCCCTCCAACCCCTCTGATCAAAGTTCTTTCTTCTACTCTGTGCAGGACTCAGTGTCGAGACCCCAAGTTTCCAAGAAAAGTTCAAATTCTGTTCTGCATCTTCTGAGACAGCAGAGATGGTGCGATGTGTTTCGGAAGGAATTCCACCATGAATGATGATAATGGAGAGAACTGGGATGTAGAGGGGTCTTACCCACACCACTGCCACAAACGCAAACCCCGGCTATCTGGAAGCCACAACAACATGCTCCTGTGATAGAAAGAGAGGTCCCTTCAAGATGAACACACCAACCCTGAGGGTCCGGCAGGCAGAACAGATTCATAGGCAAAGGCAGAGGCCATGAGCACCCAAGGGTCATAGGTCACCGGTGAGGCCACTGCATGAGCAAACCGATTCCCCAGAATGTGCCAGATAAGCAGTGCGGAACGCTGAGCAGGTATATAAATAATAGACAGGCTTATTATTGAGTGTGTATGGCCACATTATTTTAATTTGGCGGTCCTGCCCCCAGTGGGCATCCTGCCAGTCTGCGTTCCCACATCCTGCTGCTGCGCCTGGGCCCACCCGTTTCTATATTGAGCTGCTCCTCTCCATAAATAAAGAACAGGAGCCAGGCACAAAAGAAAGGCTGTCACATGGGCCAACAAAGGGCAGGAAGTCCCGGGTGGTGGCCCATGGGCCATCCCAGGGTCCTGCTCACCTGGCTGAGCTATGGGGCCTTTGTGCAAAAAAATGTCAGGTCCAAGTCCCCAACTTCCTGCCATTTGTCAGGCTGCGTCATGACCCAGAGTTCACTGAAAAGCTTGCTGTTCCCAACAATGCACACACACATCCTTTGGAAAATTCTCTCTCTCTCCCATGCAGGCAGCAATGGCTTCTTATGGAAGTTGCTGGAGGGATCCAGGGCTGAGCAGTGGAAAGTGTGGGCTGGACTTCTCCCCTGCAGAAGCCGGAACTCGGACAGGGAGGCAAGAGGCAGCACCCCAGGTGGGCACGGATGCCCCAGGAAGCCATGGTGTGGAGGACCTCTTTCCATCCTCAGGATGCTTCCTGCTTCTGCCCAACACCCCTACCTGCCTCCTCTGAACCTCCAGGAGGCCCCTGCCCAAGAACAGGATGCAGTCAGAGTCACCACCACCTGTAGACCTACGAAATCCAAAATCCGGCTCCTAGCTGCCCGAGAGCAGGATAGATGTCACGCCAGTGTCTCCAGTGATGGAAGCCTGGGTCAGACTCGCCCAGTGAAGGTGAATGAGGTGGTGAGATCCCAGCCTTGTGCTCAGCACAGGAGAGTCTGGACCACTTCTTCAGACTGAACAATGGATCTACCAACAGATCAGCTTGCCTAGCTGGGACGACAGCCCTGCCGCTACGCTGGGAAGGACTTTGACAGATGATAACCTGTGAATGGAAGAATAGGAGACGCACGATGAATTCCCCATCTTGCTAAATTTATTCCAGTAAAAGGACAGTCCTTTTGTGTTCCAAAACGAAGAAAATGAGACACGTGGCGATTTTTTCCATGCCGTTGAGTTCATTGAATGTTGAAAGTTGTCCTTTATTACAGGGCTCCCCACTTCTTCCTTTCTTACTGTTAAAATGTGCTTTCACGCCGGGCATGGTGGCACACGCCTGTGATCCCAGAAACCTGGGAGGCTGAGGCAGGAGGATCACAAGTTCAAAGCCAGTCTCAGCAACTTAGCAAGGCCCTAAGCAACTCAGCAACATTCTCTATCAAAATAAGATATAAAGGGGCTGCAGCAGTGGCTCAGTGGTTACTGCACTTGCCCGGCATGCTCGAGGACCAGAGTTCAAACCCCAGCACCACATACTCAACAAAATCTTCCAGCAATGAAGGCCACGTGAAAAACTAAATAAAAAATTGATTCTCTTTCTCTCTTACTGTCTCTTTCTCTTAAAATAAATAAATATATAAACAAATGGTTGGGGATTGCTCAGTGGCAGAGCGCTGGCCTAGCATGTGCAAGGCCCCGAGTTTGGTCCTCAGCCCTGAAAAACAAAAAAAGAAAGAAAAAATAAATAAGTAGATAAAATATAAAAAAGAGCTGGGGATGTTGCTCAATGGTTAAGTGCCTCTGTATGCAATTCCTGGTACCCCTCCTCCAAAACTAAAAAATAAAATGTGCTCTTGTATATGGGAACAATGTGGTGATCAAAGAAGGTATCTGTCTAATCAAATGAAAACCGGCGGTCTTGATTTCGTCTTCCAAACAAAAACGAAAATAATGGCCTGAGGTTTGGGTTTGTGAATTTGACAAGATTAGGAGACCCTGCCCTGGGGGACAGGGGACCACAGCAGATGTATGAAAGAAGGTTGTTGCCCTCAGGCAACTTATGACACATTCAGAGGACCACAGACTTCTGATGTGACTAATATTATAAGACCTCCAGGGATTCTGTGAAAAATCGAGTTGCAGAAGTTTGCAATGCATCTGGCAGCCCAGGCTGGTCAGTGGCATCTGCCTGGGCGACAGGAAGTGCTCAGTTAACTCAGCGGTGCAACCCTGTAATCCTAGCAACTCGGGAGGTCGAAGTGGGAGGATCTCAAGTTCCAGACTAGCCTTGGCAGCTTAGAAAAACACAAAATAAAAAGTGCTGGGGATGTAGCTCAGTGGCACAGAGGCCCTGGGTTCAAACCTTGAAATCAAAATAAATAGGGGCTGGAGAGGTGGCTCAGTGGTTACGGTGCTTGCCTGGCATGCACAAGTATGCGAGTTCAAACCCAAGCACCACGTACACAACGAAGCGTCCAGGGAATGAAAGTCACATGAAAAGCTAAATAAAGATTGCTTCTCTCTCTCTCTCTCTCTCTCTCTCTCACTGTCCCCTCTTTCTAAAACAAAAACAACAAACAAACAAAATAAATAAATGAATGAATGACCAGAATGCATGCAAGTGGCTTGGAGGGAGAGGAGGTCTTGATGCAGTGTGGAGGCCCGAGAGAGCCTGCTTGTGTGGCTGCTTGCAGGGTGGTGTTTGTGAGCGTTGTGGGGGGGTGATGTTGAGTAAGTGGAGGTGCCAGATAAACGTGATGCAGCCAGAAGCTTGGCGCCGTGGACCATTCTCGATAAGGGAAGCACCAGGTGAAATGACTGAGCTATGTGCAGGAGGCTGGGAATCCCGGAGCCCGGGCAAAAGGCTGTCAGAGGACTCTGGAAGGGCAGAGGGCCTGGGCGTGGCAGTGGTGCTGCCGGGCACTGCCAGGATAGTAAGTCTCTGGTGAAGAGGGCAGCCCTGTGCAGGAGGAGCTGCCGGGCCTCCCCAGCGAGTTCTCCAGCTTGGCCGAATGACCTGTGGATTTGGGAATCTGGCTTAAAAGAGGAAAGCCCTCCCGGGATGAGCAGGCATTGTCCCCAGAGGAGTGGGCTGGCTGTTGGGAAGGCGGTCCCTGCACTCCACCAGCTTAGATGACCCTGATCTATTTCAGGAAGAAAGCCTTAAGAAGATAAGAGGCCAGGCCAGCAGATGGACAGATAACCTGCCCTTATCCCTGAGGCAGACAGGCCCCTCTGCGGACAGCAAGGTGCCAAAGTGCATCGGAGGGAGAGCAGGCCTGGAGCTGCAGCAGGGCAGGGGGTGGAGCAGGCCTGGAGCTGCAGCAGCACAAGTCCCACTGCCAGTCACTGATGGCAGGAGTCTCCACCATTGCAGTGGACAAGCAAGGCCAGAGTTCCGTGACGTCACCCCACTCCTGGAGACCCACACCTTATTTGGGGTCTGAATGCCCACGAACAGCACCAGAGCCCTGACGTTTTGCTCTTTCAGGTGTTTCACGAGTTCGAGGAGTGTGTGGGTGCAGCATGTGATAGGTGTGTGCAGGTGTGTGTGGATAGTGTGTATGTGGTGTAGGGGTTAGTGTATGGTGCAGTGTGCATGTGTTTGTGATGTGTTGTGGGTATATGTTGTGTGATGGTGTGTGGTGTGTGATGTGGGTGTGGGGTGTGTGCCTGTGGTGTGTGTCGCAGAGCCACAGGCTTCTCAGACTTTGGAGCCCTCCCACCTGCGTCTCTTGGAAGTGGACCTGGCCATCCTCCGGCTCAGACACCTGCGGAGGGGGTTCCCTCAGAGCTTGGTCCCACCTCAGGCCATCATAGCCTCACAGCCAACCTGTCCCCTCCCGCAGGCCCTGTGTTTTCCTGTGTCTGAGCCTGATCCTGCAGCTTCCTCTGTGGGAGGCCCTGCCCCTCCTCTTCACCTTTAGAAGGGATCTGGATCCTTGGGTGCTGGTCCCAGACACCTTCACTGGCCAGCTCCCTGCTGTCCCTCCCCCAGCTCGCCTCTCAGAGCTTCGTGTACATCGCCGTCCTGCCCAGGCTGAGCCCAGCTGGGCACAGATGTGGGTGGGTGCCATACTAACCATGGCCCAAACTCCCAGGGAGCAGGAGCAGGGCCTCTAGGCTCTGAGCTCTCCCAGGAGCCTTTCTGGGACAGCTGGGGAGTTTTGCTCAGAGGACTAGTCTCATCTCAGGTCTTCACTGCTGTGGACATTTCCCACCCGCAGGGCCACACCTGGCCCTGTGCCTCAGTTCCCAACTTTCCTGAGCGGGCATGGTGGCACACACCTGTAATCCCAGCAACTCGGGAGGCTGAGGCAGGAGGATGGCAAGTTCAAAGCCAGCTTCAGCAACTTAGTGAGGCCCTGAGCAACTTAGCAAGACCTTGTCTGGACACACAGCAGCCAAAAAGCTCTGTTAAGCGGGAGAACTGTCACAGGGCACCCAGATGGGTGGCACCACCAGCGTTCCCTGCACACATCTCATTTCTCTTGTTACTGGCCTTTAAGCCTTCCTCACCTGCTCAAGTTAGCTATCTAATCTAGTCCTCTTATGTGTGTGTATGTTTAATACTGGGACTTGAACGCAAGGGTGTTAACCAGTGAGCAACATCCCCCAGCCCTTTTTATTTTTATTTTGTGACATGGTCACCCTAACTTGCTGAGGCTGGCTTTGAACTTGCAATCCTCCAGCCTCAGCCTCCCGAGTCACTCGGATTACAGGTATGCACCATCACACCTGGCTAATCTATTCCCATCTTTTGCCCATTTCCTGTTGGGTCAGTACCCTCTACTTGTTGTAGTCTAGGAGTTCACTGTCTAGTCTAGAGATTAAAATATATCAAGTAATTCAATACATTTTGCATTTATTTGAGATCTGGTTTCTCCCATTACATTACCTAGCTACTAATTTTGTTCACAGTATCCTTCATTGGCAATGAATCCTTTAATTAATTAACTGACTTTTAATTTATTACAGTGCTGGGGCTCAAACCCAGAGCTTCACACATATTAGGCAAGCCTGCCACCAAGGAGCTCAGCCTGACACTCAACCTTTTAAACTTCGGTAACTGCTTTTCAAGTTTTAAGCTGCTTTCCCATTCCTAAGCCACAAAAAAATACATTTTCTGTATTCGCTTTACATTTTTTGGTCTGTGTTACTTTCCAGACTGAGATGTTTTATATAGAGCTCTGGAGACACGGGCTTAGCGGGAGACACTGCTTTAGATACGAGTATGAGCTCACATGATCCTCATATCATGCGAGGGAAGAGATGTTCTTGTCATACTCTTGACACCTGGAGGAAGTGGAGATGTTGTCAGGTTGAGCAACTTCTCCCGGGTCACATGGGGATGGAGCTGAGGACTCAGGAGTCCGGCATCAGCTTGTGACCTCAACCACTGTGCCAATCTTTTCAGCAGACGTCTGCAGCAGCCCTCATTAGATCAGATCAGATCAGATCCAATTAGGAGTGCTCAACGGCCAGCTGTCCAAACCCTGAACCTGCAGTGCCCTTAGCCTCCTCGCCTCCTGCTGGGGGAAGAAAACCCTGAGAGGTGGACCTAGACCCAGGCTGTTCATTTGGACAAATGATCCCATAGAGCAGGAATGGAGGCTTGGGGAGAGTGGCAGGGAAAGAGGGCAAGCTGACCCTAAACCTATCCAGGGTCCCACTATCGGGCCCCTTGCTGCTTTGAGCAGCCAGGGACGGGAATCTCCGAGGAGTGCAGAGAAGAGCTCTCAGAATCACTCCAGGAAGAATGGAAGGGATGGCATCTATCCACCAGCGTTGTCCTGCCTTGGCCAAGGAGTAATCCTCTTCCATGTGTGTACGTCCCGAGGGCCCTTCCTGATCACAGGGGAGCCCTAGGGCAGAAGCGAGGGAGCTGTAGGTGCAGCAGAGGGTGGGTGCTGTCAGATGACCTCTGGGACACCCTGGGTGGGCAGCAGGCGAGGCCGAGGCGCTAGCTGGTGTTATTGCTACCCACCTGTTCCACGCGGCCACCTGGAGTTTCTCTTCCCACGTGTTTGGCTCATTCTCCAGGCAGACAGCTGGCTGTGGTGGGAGCATGCTGTAGTTCCTCTGTCTCTGTGTCCTACACGGTGCCCAGCACTGGGAACAATAATAACCGAGCTTTACACTGAGCATCTTTCGGCCCCAGGCACCAGGATGGGTTTCCTGCAGTGACCGCTGGCCTTGAATCCAGGCTAGCACCAGCTCTAACTCCTATAGGGTGGGGACGTTTCAGCTGGGAGGTTAGGGACTCAGGGCAGCAGAGCTAACACAGAATTCAGCTGGAGCACACGAGTCCCCTTTCGTGCTGGCTGAAGCGGGTAGCTCCAGCTTCTCCTGCCTGGACTAGGGAGATTGAACCCAGGGGTGCTTAATCACTAAGTCACATCCCCAGCACCCCCCCCCCCCCTTTTAAAGAGAGGGAGGGACAGTGAGAGAGAAAGAGAATCAATTTTATTTAGTTTTTCATGTGGCTTTCATTGCTTTGACACTTTATTGTGCACGTGGTGCTGGGGTTTGAACCCACATCCTTGCTCATGCCAGGCAAGCACCATAACCACTGAGCAACCACTCCACCCCCTTCTCAGCCCTTTTTTAATATTTTATTTGGAGACAGGGTCTTGCTAAGTTGCTTAGATCCTTGTTAAATTGCTGAGGCCAGCTTTGAACTTGTGGTCTTCCTCCCTCAACCTCCTCAGTCACTGGGATTATAAGTGTGCATCACCCATCCCTGAGGCTTTTTTTTTTTTTTTAATACTGGGGATTGACCCCAGGGTTGCTCTACCACTGAGCTACATCTCCAGTCCTTTGTATTTTTACTTTGAGACAGGAGACAGGGTCTTGCTAAGTTGGCCTGGAACTTGTGATCCTCCTGCCTCAGCCTTCTGAGTCGATGGGATTAAAGGTGTGGGCCACCATGTCTGGCTAGGGAGAAGCCTTCTGCCCCAGGGCGGGCCCTCTGGGGTGACCAGGATGGGCCCTCTGGACCCTTGGTGCGGGAGAACCCTTGGCCAAGGTGGGACAGAGCTGGTGGAGAGATGCTGTCCTGTCCAGTCTCTGCAGTACCTAGAAATTCCCAGCCCTGGTCACTCAAAGAACAGTTGGCCTGAAAGCTTCCTTGGACTGGCTGGGGATTGGCTGGCTCCCTCTCACATCACTCTCAGCAGTCAGTCCCCTGTTCTTTAAGGTCACTTGCCCACATGAACTGCCAGGGTGCGGGTTCTTTTGCAGCTGGTCAGAGGCAGGAAGGCCAGACTCAAGTAAGGATGAGTGGTTTGGCGAGCGCGAGAGGACTTGGAGAGACTTGCTGCCTTGCTTGGGGAGAAGGCTGCAGCAAGGCGTCCTTCCACCATCTCCCTGGCCATGGGTGGGGCTCCAGTGCTGGACCATAGAAAGCCCCTGCTGCTCCCATGAGGCCAGAGACCCCCCGCTTCTTCCTGTGCTGGGGGCAGGCAGGTGCAGCCTTTCTCCCCGCACTGGTCTGGGTCAAGGATACAGAGGATGGGGAGATACAGCCTGGAGTGTGACGATGTGGGGACCCCTCGAGCCTCTTCTCCTGGTTACCCTCTGCTTCCTGTCCTGACCCACCCACCCATTCATCATCACTTCCCTTATTGGCTTTCAGCAGAGAGCCTCAGAGTCCTTGGGGAATGGTGGCCTCCTTTTTGTGATGTCCTAGAGGGGCAGGAGGGCTGCCCTCCCTGCAGCTTCCTGTGAGCTGCACTCTACCCAGGCACACGCAGTGATGCAACGGCAGGAGGCATGGAAGATGGGACAAAGGAGGGTCCCTAGATCCAGCGCCAAGAGGGCCAGAGGTAGAGCTTATCCTTCTTCCTCCTGCACAGCTGTCTTCTGGCTTTGGCAAATTATCTGTCTGCAAGTAACTGGCCGGGCCTGCGCTCCTGGCTCCCACTCCAACCCCGCCTCCAAGACGGCCCTGTGAACAGGTAGCTGTGTAGGCCCCTCTCTGCACACACCCGCACCTCTGCATGGACGTTCACACGGAATCCCATGTGTTTTTGCATATGTGTGTGTGTGTGTGTGTGTGTGTGTATATATATATATTTTTTAAGAATGAATCATACACCGTCATACAGTGAATGGGATTTCATAAAGCTAAAAAGCTTTTGTACTGCCAAGGAAACAATCAAAAGAGTCAAGAGGTTTCCTACAGAAATGGAGAGTATCATGGACTATGATTCCTCAGACAAGGGTCTCATATCCAGAATCTATAAAATACTCAAAAATGTCAGCTACAAAAACACCAACAGCCCAATTGATAAATGGGCCAAA
>PVKS010048148.1:0-12539 GCA_004027875.1 Aplodontia rufa | reverse complement strand
CGATCACTCTCTCTCTCCTGCCCTCCTTTTCCCCACCGCGATCACTCTCTCTCTCCTGCCCTCCTTTTCCCCACCTCGATCACTCTCTCTCTCCTGCCCTCCTTTTTTTGGTGTCTTAATTGAACGCAGTAACTTATGACTTGGCACTTTACAGCTGTCCTGATGTGAACGTGTCTGGAGGGATTTTGTGGACTGTATTCTTTGTGTTCCTCTAAAAGGGAGCAAGGGAACAATATCATCCCAGGTCTTCCATGATAACTTAAATGTCAGGGCCTTTGTCATTAAAAGTCAGCTTGGCTACTTCCAAATCCATGGCTCCGCGTGTCTCTGTTTGAGGATCCTCAATGTGTCGCTGTTTCCTCGAGGCAGAGGGTTTCCCTCTAAGAGGGTGTGGAGAGTGTACTTCATGCTTTCTTGCGCATCATTTGTTCGTTTATTCTAGATGCTCCAAAGAATTTTTCGGTTCTTAAAGTTGAGGAAAGGACATTAGTTGCTATTGATCATTCCAAGTCAGAGCTCAGATTTCTCTTCAACTACTCCAGGACACTTTTTCCTTCCAGAAAAAAAAAAGTTGAGTTATAGTTTGTCATCTTTCCTTTGCTCTGTATTTTCTCTGACACCTCTGATCATTTGTAGATGCAGATGTCCCGTGGTTATCTTTGACTTTATTTTTGGCATTTCTCCCAAATCTCTTACCCTTTCTTGCTTATTTTGTTTTGAAATATTTCCCTTTCTGACCTTCTGTTGTAAGACACAACCTTTCACCGCGTCTCTTCCATTTTATGTCTCCTTGATGAACAATATTCCAGTGGTCGCTTATTCCCTTCTGACTCCTGTCCGTTCATGTCTGAATTTATCTCATTCTGATTATTAACGCTTTTCGCCCTTCTCTTCATTTTTTTCAAAGACTTTTCCCTCAGGATTGAGGAAGGACATTGCCCAATAAATCAGCCCACTGACACCGAGACCTTTGGTGTTTTGTAGTGAATGGCATTACTCTGAACTTACTCCTCCTTCCCTCCACCGCACCTATATGGAACTAGCATGAATATTTTCATTTTGTACATTTAGATGTGAAATTTGATTAGGGGGATTATTCATGAACATCAGGATTCTGCCACACTTTTCCAACCTACTAGAGCTTCTCTTGGGTGTTTCTGAGTAGGCTCAGATGTTGCTGCCAGCCTGTTTCCTACATTTGCTGCTGTTTCTGGACTTCTCCATTTTTAATGAGGCCTTTCTCTCCTCACCTCTCTGGCTAACTGTCCTAGTTTGTTCTGTGTTCTGTGCTGAAGCGGGAACCCTGTACATGCCATGACATATTCTTTTTTGATTTGATGTGTTCCAATTGAATTCCATTCCTTCAATCTTTAGTACTACAACTCCAGAAGTAAAGATCTGCTGACAACTTAAAATTTTGTCCACTTTGAATAGTAAACAGCATCTCAGAGAGGCAACTGCACATGTAGCCCATGGTTGGTTGGACACTAGCAGAAAGACAGCTTTCTGTGAGTCAGTCCTGCCAGATTTTTAAAAACTTACTATATTATCCCATAGAACAAGCTTAGATTAACTGAAACACTGAACAGATAGTTCAGAAAGTTCCTGAATCTGATCCCCAACCCTAGTTTCCTCGTCTGTTAAGCCCCCTCCCCTTTCCCAGCAGCTCTGGAAACCACTGAGGTTTTTCTTTTTTTGTTCCAGAATTTCATATCGTTAGAATCAGAGTACACAGCTTTTTCATACCGACTCACTACACTTTTACTTTTAAGTATCTTTTCTATTTTTCTATAGATTGATAGCTCAATGCTTTTTAAAAAAAATAAGTCACTGAAAAATGTTCTACTGGATGTATTTTCTAAAATTTGTTAGTATAGTCACCTGTGGAAGGAGGCCTTGGGTGCTTCCAATCTGAGCAACTATAAATGAAGCTGACATAAATGTCCCTGCGCAGATCTTTGCATGCATGTGTTTTTAAAAGTCTATTTGGTAAATGCCTAGGATCAGAATGGTAAGATTATGTTTTCCTTTCTAAGAATTTAGTAGGAATCGCCAATGAAACCATCTGGGCCAGGGGCTTTCTTTTTAGAAGTTATTAGTTCTTGATTTGATTTCTTTAATAGACATAGTCCTATTCAGATTATCTTTCTCTTTACATAAGCTTGGGTTGTTTCTGCCTCTGACGGAATGGGTCTATTTCCTCCAAGCTATCAAACTCAGAAGCAGAGAGTTGTTCAAAGTATTCCTTTATTGTCATACAATGTCAATGGAATCAGTAAAGATAATTCCTCTTTCATTTATAGTATTGTTCTTTCATGATTTTTCCTTTGTGGTTAGCCTACCTACAGGTTGATCGATTTTCTTGACCATTTCAGAGGACTAGTTTTGGGATTTGTTGGTTTTCTATTGATAGGCCCCCTTTTTTCAACACCAGGATTGAACCCAGGTACACTTAACCACTGAGTCACATCCCCAGCACCCCTACCCTTTTTTTCATTTTGGGACAAGGTCTTTCTAAGTCCCTGAGGCTGGCTTTGAACTTGCAGTCCTGCCTTAGCCTCCTGAGCTGCTGGGATTACAAGGGCCCAGCTTTGTTTCCCATTTTTCGTCACCATAAATGCCCTCTTTTCTTCAGTCTGCTTAAAATTCCAGTTCTGTGTTTTCTAGTTGGTAGTGTCAAAGCTTAGATTACTGAACACAGTTTTTAAAATTTCCTGTAATGTTGAATGCACTGCTACAAATTTCCCTGTCAATACTACTTTTACTGCATTCCACAAGTTTCAGAGTCTCTATTTTAATTTCTTTTTCTCAAAACATGTAAAAAAAATCCTTTGAAACTTGCATTTTGTTCCACATGTTTTATAGCATATATTGTTTAATTTCCAAACATTTGTGAGTTTTCCACTTCTCTTTCTGTTTTGGGATTCTAGTTCCATTTCTAATCAGTCTGATTTCTAATATGTGTCAATGTAATTCCACAGTTGGTTCACATATATATTTTTTTGCTTACTGATGCACTTTAATTATACATAATAGTGGAATTCATTATGCCATATTCGAACATGCATATAACATAATTTGATCAATCTCATTCCCCAGTACTGTCCCTTTGTCTCTCTTCCTCCCTCCCCCTTGTCTGTGAACTCTCCTGGTCTCTCTTCTATTATTATTTTATTTAGTTTTATAATAATTCATTATTATTTTATTTAGTACAATATATAGGTATGTGTTTATATATATGGGTTCATTGGATTCATTGTGGTATATTCATAAATGGTCACAGTAAAATTTAGCACATTTCTTTCCCAAAGGCTTCCCTATGTCCTCATGTTCTCCCTCCCTCTTGGTCCCCTTCCTCTGCCCTCCGATCTTCTTTCTATTTTTGTGAGATCCTTTTCTAAATTCCTTTTTCCTGTTTTCTATGGAGCTTCCATATATAAGGACATTCAACCTTTGACTTTCAGGGTCTGGTTTATGTCATTTAGCAAGATGTTGTCCAGTTCCATCCTTGTAGGGGCAAATGACATCATTTCATTCCTATTTCTGGATGAATCAAGCGTCATTGCATATGTGTGTCACATTGTCTTTCATTTGTTGCAGGGGCTGGGCTGGTTCTATAACTTGGCTGTTGTGGATTGCACATCTGTGAACATTGGTGTGCATGTTTCAGGACAATGTGCTGAGTTCAGTTCTTTTGGATAGATACTGAGAAGTGGGATAGCTGGATCATATGGTGGTTCCAATCCTAGTCTTTTGAGGAATCCAGAATGGTTGTACCAATTTACAGTTCCAGAAAAAAATCTATATGTGCACCTCCCCCCACCATCCTCATCAACAGTGATTGTTATTTGTATTCTTGATTATTGCCATTCTAACTGGAGTGAGATGAAATCTCAGTGTAGTTTTGACTTGTATTATGCTGATTGCTAAAGGATATTGACCATCTTTTTTTCATACATTTGTTGGCCATTTGTATTTTATTTTTTTGTACTCCCTCCTTTTGCTTTTTTTGAGACAGGGTCTCACTAGGTTGCTTAGGGCCTTGCAGAGTTACTGAGGCTGGCTTTGAACTTGCAATCCTTCTGCCTCAGCCTCCCAAGCTGCTGGGGTTACAGGTCTGTTTCTGGCTGTATTTTGTTTTGTGGGAAGTATACAGTTAGATTATATGCCCATTTCTTCGTTGGCTTATTTATTTATTTATGTGTGTGTGTGTGGGTGGGAGTGTGTGTGAAGATTTTTTGAGTTCTTTGTGTATTCTGGATACCAATCCTCTGTCAGAAGACTAGTTGGCAAAAATTTTCTTCCATTCTGTGGGCTCTCCTTTCACTCTTCATTGTTTCCTTTGCTATGCAGAAACTTTTTAATTTTATGCCATCTCACTATTGATTCTTGGTTTTATTTCCTGAGCTTTGGGGATCTTTTTAAGGAAGCTGGGGTCTGTGCCAGTGTGTTGGAGTGTTGAACCTGTCTTCCAGCAATTGCAATGTTTCTGATATAATTCCTAGGGTTCAAAGGATCCACTTTGAATTGATTTTCATACAGGTTGAGGAAAAGGGATCTAGTTGCATTCTTCCACATGTGAAAATCCACTTTTTCCAGCACCATTTGCTAAAAAACTCTCTTTTCTTCAATATCATTTTTTGGCACCTTTGTTAAGGATAAGATGACTGTGGATTTGTCCCTGTGTCTCGTATTCAACTGCATTGGTCTTTGTGTTTGCTTTTATTCCTATATTATGCTGTTTCTGTTACTGTAGCTCTGTGGTATAATTTGAGATCAGATATTGTGATCCTCTTACTGCTTAGCATGGTTTTGGCTATTATAGGTCTTTTATTCTTCCATATGAATTTTAGGGCTGCTTTTTCTAGTTCTGTGACAAATGTCACTGGTGTTTTTATGGGGATTGCATTAAATCTGTAGATTGTTTTTGGTAGTATGGCCATTTTGCCTATCCAAGAGCATGGGAAGTCTGTCTTTCAAGGTCTTCTTCAGTTTCTTGCTTCAGTGTTCTATAGTTTTCAATGTGGTCTTTCAGATTCTTTGGTGGGTTTATTCACATGTATTTTATCACACATCTTTTGAAGCTATTGTGAATGGAATTGTTTTCCTGATTTCTTTCTCAGCAGATTCATTGTTGGAGTATAGGAAAGCTATTGTATATGGATCTTGTATCCTGCTACCTTGCTGAATTTTTTTTTGGTCAACTGTACAATTCTTCTGGTGGAATTTTTGTGGGATATTCTAAATATTCATCTGCAAACAGAGATAGTTTGTCTTATTTTTTCGGTTTTTATTCCTTTAATTTTCTTTTCTTGCCTAATTGTTCTTGCTGTGGTTTCAAGAACTATATTAAATATGAGTGGACATCCTTATCTTGTTCCTGATTTTATGGGAAATATCTTGAGTTTTTCTCCATTTAACATGATGTTGATTTTGGGTTTGTCATTGATAACCTTTATCATGTTGAGGTTAGTTCCTTCTATCCCTAGTTTCTTGAGTATTTTTAGCATGCTTAGGTGCTGGATTTTTGTCAGAGCCTCTTCCTGCATATGTTGAGATTATTGTGTGATTTTTCCTTAATTCTATGTATGTAGTGAATTACATTTATTACATTTATTAATTAGTTTATATTGAATCAACCTTGCATCCTTGGGACGAAACCAACTTAATCATGGTGTACAATCTTCATAATGTATGTTTGAGTGCAGACTGCTAATATTATAGTAAGGGCTTTTTTTTTTTTTTTTTTTGCATTTAGGTTCATCAGGGATACTGGTCTGTAGATTTCTTTCCTTGAAATGTTTTAATCTGGTTTTGGTATCAGGATGACACTGGCTTGTTAGCTTTAATTTGGGAGTGTTCCCGCCTTTTTTCATGGAATAACTTGAAGAGAATTGGCATTAGTTCTTCTTTAAAGTAGAACTCAGCTAGTCCTGGGCTTTTCTTGTTTGAAAGGGGTTTTTAAAAAAATTATTTCTTCAATCTTATTCCTTGTTATTCATCTGTTCAAGTTTTCTTGGTTTAATTTGGATAGGTCATATGTGTCTATAAATTCTAGATTTTCTAATTTATTGGAATACGCATTTTCAAAATTCTCCCTAATGAATCTCTGGATTTCATATATGTCTGTGGTGATATCTCCTTTTTCATCTCTAATTTTGTTGATTTGAGTCATTTCTCTCTTTTGATTAGTTTTACTAAGGATTTATCAATCTTACCTTTTCAAAGAACCAGCTCTTTATTGCATCGATCCTTTGTGTTGATTTTTATTTTATATTTCATTAATTTCAACTCTGATCTTGATTATTTCCTGTTGTCTGCTGATTTTAGAATTAGCTTGTTGGGATTAATTGTTCCTGCTCTTCTAGGACCTTGAGATGTAACATTAGATGGTTTATTTGGGATCTTTCTGATTTTCTAATGCATACATGCAATGCTACATTCTGTTAGAACTGCCTTCACAGTGTCCCAGAGATTTTGGTATGTCATGTCACTACTCTTGTTTGATTCTAGGAATTTTTGTATTTCTCCTCTTATTTCTTCTATGATCCATTTCTTATTCAAAAAGGTATTATTAAATCTATGTGTTTATGTGGCTTCTATATTTCTTGCCATTTATTTCTTTCATTCCTTTTTAGAATTAATTTTATTTAGATTTTCATCTGGTTTTTGTTTTGCTGACACACAGTTGTCTATGTGGTTCTGGGGTTTGAATCCTGAGTGCCCTACCACTGAGCCACTGCTCCAGCCCTTTGGCCATTAATTTCTAATTTTATTCCATTATGATCTGAAACAATGCAAGGGATGATACTTTTTTAAAATGGTATTTGCCAAGACCTGTTTTGTTATCTAAAATATGTTCTGTTTTGGAGAGAGTATCATGATCTGCTGTAAAGAAAGTGAATTCAGCTGTCATTGGATGAAACATTCTATAGATGTCTATTTTAGAGGTCCATTTGAGTGATAGCATGTTTTACATAAGAAATGTCTTTATTGATTATATGTCTAGGTAATGTGTGTATTAGTAAGAATGATATGTTGAAATAATCCAAATTTATTGCGGTGATTTCTATCTGGGACTTAATATTGAGCATTGTTTGTTTTAAGTAATTAGGTGCATAAACACTGGGAGCATCAATATTTACTATTGTTTTATCTTCTTGTTGGATCATTCCCTTTACAAGTGTGTAGTGAACTTGTCTTTTCTAATTATTTTTTGCTTAAAATCTGCTTTGTTCAATAACTGAATAACTACTCCTGTTTTTTTTTTAAGAGAGAGGGACAGTGGGGGAGAGAGAGAAAGAGAAAAATCAATTTTATTTAGTTTTTCATGTGGCTTTTGTTGTTTCAACACTTGGTTGTGTATGTGGTGCTGGGGTTTGAACCCGCATCCTCATGCATGCTAGGCAAACACCATAACTGCTGATCTACTGCTCCAGCCCAACTCCTGCTTGTTTTTTAATTCTATTTGCATGGCATATCTTTTCTCATCCCTTCACTTTCAACCTATGGACATTTTACCTGTGAGTTTCTTGCAAACAGCATATAGTGGGGTCTTGGGTTTTTTTTTTTAATCTACTCTACAAGTCTATGTTTTTTAATTGGAGAGTTGAGATGATTTACATCCTGAATTATTATTGAGATATGTTTATTATTTCATGCCATTTTGATTTGGTTCATACTTTTAGTTTAATCTTAATTTCCATTTGTTTCACAGCTCTTTTAATGAGTTAATCTGTTTGGGAGCTCTGGGGTTTGTTTTCTTGTTCCTCTGTAGCATTTCTGTAAGCATTTTCTGTAGTGCTGGCTTACTGGTCATGAAATCTTTTAGTTTATCCTTATCTTGGAAAGTTTTCATTTGTATTTAAATTGCTGAATATAGCACATTTGGTTGATTATTTTCTTTCAGAGATTGGATTATATCATTCCTGGCCTTCCTGGAGTTTAGAGTCTGAGAAGTCTGTAGTGAGGCTTGTTTGTTTTCTTTAAAAAGTGATCTGATGCGGCTTTTTGTTTTATCTTGCAGTCTTTCACTTTCTATCCTTATTCTCTATTTGAGGCATTTTGATTATGATGTGACTTGGGAGAGTCTCCTTTCTTATCCTGTCTATTTGTTCTTTTATATGCATCCTATATGTGAGTGTCTATCTCATTCCTAACATTTGTGAAATTGTGTGCTACTGTTTCATTCAAGTTTCTTGATGCCATTAGCATGTATCTTCATGTCTTCCTCAATTCAAATGACTCTTTAGTTTGGTTTCAATCTTGTCCCAGACTTCTCGTATATTCTGATCATTATCTTTTTTTTTTTCTTTACTGAGTGTTCAAGTTCATATACCCTGTTTTCAAGGACTGAGGTTTCTTCCCTACATAATATAGTCTGTTGATGATACTTTCAAGTGAATTTTTTATTTGGTTGTATTTTTCATTTCCAGAAGTTCTGATTGGTGTGTTTTCAGAATCTCTACTCTTTATTTAAGTGGTATTCTACCTCCTGTATTTGCTTGCTTAATCCATGTCTTTGATCTTCTTTTAGCTCCTTAATAATTTTAATAAATAGTTTTTGTAGTTTTCTCCAGAATTTAATCCTCTTAGATATTTGTGGGTTCTTTTCTTGGGGATTGTAAATTTTGGGGAGTACTTGTTTGCCTGTTTTCTCATGTTTTCAAAGCTCTTAGACTTGCATATCTGTTGAGATGGATTCATGTTCCTTTCTTCTGTGGGAGTCTTTTGGTCCTCGTTGTCAATTTATCTCAGCTTCACTACATAGGTTTAATGTAGACCAAGTATTAATTCAACCTCAAATGCCTCTCGGTTTGCCACTGCAAAATTGCTGATTTAATTCACTTTCGGGAGCTGGTTTAGCACTATTGATTCTTCTGAATCGCAATATTTCTCTACCTATATGGTCTATCTTGATGAATGTCTTACTGACATCATAAAGGAAGAGAAAATGTATTCTCCCATTGTTACATGAAATATTGTACAATTGTCAATTAGGTCTAGTTGATTGATAGTAGTTATAGTAGTTTCCCAGGGCTGCCATGACTGAGGACCATGATTGTCGGCTTGTAATACTAGAATTGTGTTGTCTCAGCATTTTGGAGGCTGGAAATTCCAAATGAAGGTATAGGCAGGACCATGCTCCTTCTGAAATCTGCAAGGAAAAATCTTTCCTTGCCAATTTCTAGCTTCTGCTAGTTTGGTTGCCATTCTTGGCTTTTATGGTTTGCAACTATAGCATTTCACTTTCTGCCTCCATCATCACATGGTGTTTATCCCTTGGGGATCTTTCTCCTATTCTTTTGAGAACAGCAGTGATATTGAGTAAGTTCACCCTATTTCAATACCACAAAACATTAACTGACTACACCTAAAATTATACTATTTCCAAATTAAGGAAAGTTTTGAGATACTGGAATAAGGACTTTAGCATGTATTCAGTGGGACATAATTTGACATATAACAGGTGTGTGGTTCACCTCTGTCCTCACTTATGTTCTTCCTGATAGATGTGTCAAGTACTTATAAAGGGGTGTTGGATTCTTCCACTATAACAGTGAATCAATCTATTTTTTCTTATAGTTCTATTCATTTTGTCTCTTTTTCATTTTTTTTCTTGGTCCAGTCCTTCTCCTTCTGTTATCTGCTAGAGCACGAGCAGCAACTGCACGTAAATCAATAACTCTCATCCACCCTAGCCCTTGTTCACACAAGAAATCTCCCAGAGTATTTCTGAAATCAGCAATACTGAAGTATTGAGAGTTACATGATTTGCTGCTATATTCCAATGAGGTCCTGATAGAGATGATTCTGTGTGACAAGGGAAAGGATGAGGCCAATCTATTTACAAGGTAAGACAGCCCTTCCTTGTCTGATATAAATGTTTCTCCTTAGCGACTTTCTTTTCATTCAGATTCAGACTTGAAAATTTGGCCGTGCATATTATAGATGACTTGAATCTTCTTGTGTGGAGAATGTCAACAGGAACCCTATTAATGAATGATGCCTGATTAAAGATGGTGATCAGTAATGACAGCATCTGTTGCCTGCTGTAGAGTAGTGATCAATTTCCTCAGCACTTTTCCTAGTTGAAAAAGCATTTTGTTTGTGACATCCAAAATGGACTTGCAGATTTTGCCATGAGAATCTCATGTCTTTTCTGCAAGTATCCTCTTTACTTTGGAGTCATTGATTTCATCACTGTTTCCCATTCCGTTTTCTAATTTCATTAGTGAAAAATAAACCCATGCACACAGGGGTTGGTATGATTGGATCCTCATAGTTTCTCCCTTTCTGTTATTGAAGGTGGACTCTATAACAAATGAAAACTGCACATCTTCCCAACTCCCACACGTGTTGAGTACTGGGAAGGTTTGGGGTTTCTGGTCTATTTGTGTCTAGAAAGCCCTCCTGATTCCCAGATTCCTGTTGGGAAGAGAAGTGGAATGTGGTGGTGGAGGAAACTGATCATGCAGTGAAGAATTCTACACACCTGCCATGGTCCTTAAATCAACTATATTGTTTTGGTTGTGTGGATGTGTGTGCATGGTGGTTGTTAAACATCTCTAAGCAAGTCCATGTGTAGTGATTGTGAGTATGTTTGTGCTGATGTATATAAAATATGTTCATAGGCATAGCTCAAGTGTCAATTTTATAAAAACAAATAAACCCCATACTAGTGCACAGTTTACATAAATCAGTTCCTTCAAGTCACACCACAGCCAAATATGAAGATTACTTTACTGTTCCCACTGCATACATGGAGATGTTGGAGTTGAATGATCCAGACTCTTGACTTTGTAAGTGGAAAAGGCAAATGTGATAGAACTGACTTCAACTGGTGTAGCAAATTGGGTGAGTTATGCCTTGAATAATGTTGTTGCTGATGTTTATGTCTCTACAGGTTGGATCATCAGCAGAAGATATGATTTGAACAGTGAGGTGGAAGATCCTGCAGCAAGGGAACAACCCTTGAAGTAGGACCCAATGGGGAAAGTTCCCTGGGAGAAGTGGGTCTGCCTACTTATTTGGAGACTGAGACACAGGGGAATGAAAAACATGGAGAAACATGTGTTCTTTTCTTATGTTAATAACATAGGAATAAAAGCTAGTGATTCTACTGGCTTTGAGCATCCTGTTTGAACCTCTGTTTTTCTCTACTAGTTAAACAGGTCTTCCCCATAAGACCTTCTCTGTCCTGCTTCTTCCTCTCTCAAACATCAAAATACTTGGCTACAAATGGTCATCATCTCTTGGGAATTGTGCACAAGAGATTTTGATCTGGGCTTTGGGTGTTGAACTACAATGGAAGGAATCTAGTGGGATACACCCCCTCAGATCTACTACAAAAAGCAGGAGACAAAGTTCTTGCGTGTGCCACGTAGTGGGTGGAAAGTTGACTCTCCCCTCTGCACTTTCAGGTCTTATAGCATCACTTTCTGTTCTGTCCTTTTGCCCACTCCTGGTTTAAAAGAAACTCCCAGATATGGTGGAATTAAAGAATATTTTCTCTGAACTTCATATTCTTTTGGGTCTGTCTGTAGAAGGTTGTTCAGAAATACATCCTTGATCACTTTCCTCACCTCTACTCCATATCTAATTCCAAACTCCTGTTTTGTTAACTCTCTCTTTACCTCTCCTCACCCTCTTTCTTAGCCTTTCCCTGATTTTTGCACCATGCCAAGCAGCCCAGGATGGCCAGGCAGAGATCTGGAGTGGAAGTATGGCTCTGTTCTGGGCACCCCATGCCTGGGTTCCCTTGCCCTGGGTGGCTGTAAACATGCATGGCTATTGTCTTCTTTCCTTATATCAAAATTTAAAATACTCTCACCAGGAATCTGGTTCCAGGAATCCTGTCCTGGATTGAAAAAAAAGGGATCAAGGAAGTAAAACAAGATGAAGAAGAACAGAAAGAGGAAATGTGAGTGAGGAGAGAGTGGGAGAGTAGAAGTCAAATAAATGTACTAGTTCCCCATTGCTTCCTTAAAATTCTCTGCTGCACTTGGGAAAACAAGCAGAGCCAAAGAGAGACTATAGTGGCCACTGTAGCATGTCACTGTCACCACAAAAGAGCAGATAAATCTATGGTTAAAATCAGTGCAGGCAAGTGAAGGGTCCCTTGAGAACATATCTCAGGGAATGGATACCCATTCCTTGAAAGCCCTTAAGATTTTTAGGCCAAGTCCTCCACTGCCTGTCTTGTTGGGAGAGGTTATAGGTGTCCATAGGGCCACCACGTGCTCACTTGTTGTGTTCTTTGTGGAAGGTATCCTTGGAGTGGGTCCTCATCCTAGCCCTACAGAACCCATCCCGTTCTGCACTCCCAATCCTTCCAAGGAGTATGGGTAGCATCTAGCTCATCGATGGGTGTCTTGGGATATTGTGGACCTGACAGTCCATTTTAGGTCTCTGGGGATGGGGTGAAGAGGACGGAAACAGGGCAGAACTCCTCCTCATCTACACAGGAGAGTTCAACTGGCTCAGCTGTGCATCCCTGTGGCCTCTGAAGAGAACCTGGCATCAGCTAATGGACGCTG
>PVKS010048147.1:0-12529 GCA_004027875.1 Aplodontia rufa | reverse complement strand
GAGACTTCGCTGTGTACGTGGTGCTGGGGATCGAACCCGTGTACTTGCACATGCCAGGCAAGCACTATAACTGCTGAGCCACCGCTCCAGCCCTCTCTTTTTTAATGATATTAAGGAGGAGGTGGGATTATAGGCATATGCCTTGCTCTGAGTTCTTTGTTTTGTTTTGTTTTGTTGAGATAGTATTTCGCCTCGTTGCTCAGGCTGGCCTTGAACTTGAGATCCTCCAGTTTCAACCTCTGGAGCACAATTTATTTATTTATTTTGGTACCAGGTTTTGAATCCAGGGGTACTTAACCACTGAGCCACATTCCCAGCCCTTTTTCATTTTTTAATTTTAAGACAGGGTCTCCCTTAGTTGCTGAGGGCTTCGCTAAGTTGCTGAGGCTGGCTTGAACTTGAGATCCTCCTGCCTCAGCCTCCAGAGCCACTGGGATTACAAGCGTGTGCCACTGCACCTGGCTGGAGCATGATAAACAGTTTGCTTTTGGAGTTCTGGGTAGACACTTTGTCCCTTGGCCAATGCTGGACCCAACCCTGTCCCCAACAGGACCCTACAGCATCCCACACAGAGCACGGTGACCAACAGTGCCAAGGCCAGCCTTGTGCATGACAGCGCCTTTCAGAGGGGGCTCCTTCCCTGCGCCCCTTCCCATCTTTGCCTGGAGAGGGCAGCTTCCACCCTCACCCTACGGTGAGGCAGGTCTCTCCCCTGCGGGAATCTGCCTACCTTGAGAGGGGACCATGGATTCTTTGATTTTGTGCTTTTCCTCCTGGAACCAGCTTGTCCCTGGAGACCTCAACACTTCAGGGATTTTAAAAGGGGAGGTGAACTCCCAGCCCACAGCTATGCCCACAGCTTCCTGCTTTAACTGGGACCATTTTTAGTCCTCAGTGGGAGGCTCCCAAAGGCCCCCTGGCATCTCCCTGGGTGCCCTCAGGAATGACCCATGCCCACCATGTGCAAAGAGAAGCCCCTGATGTCCCTGCTGCAGGCTCAGGAGGGGAAGACAGTTGCCACAGACACCCACGAGGCAGAGCCAGGCCTGGGCTCGGGGCCTGCACCCTGCACAGAGCTCCTTGCAAGCTGCATTCGTGGGGAGCAGGGGCCCCCCGCTACATGGAGCTGAGTTCTCACCTGCAGGGTTTCCCAGCCCCCACTCAGTGCCAATGGGACCCATAGGCCCGGTCTGTTGGGGACTGTCCCAGTTTTCTCTCTGAACACCTTGTGTCCAGAAACCTCTCATCCAGGCCTGTTGGTCACCCTACTGCCCACAGCCCGGGGATGTAGGGACCTGAACGGTGTCCCCCTAAAAAAATACGACCCCCTGGCGACTCAGGATGGAAGCTTGCTTGTAGTATGGGTCTTTGCAGGTATCACTAGGGTAAGGACCAGGACAGGAAAACATCAGGCCCTCGATCCAAAGTCCTTGCATGAGACAGAAGACAGCCGTGCATGGAGGGTGTGACAACCAGGCTCAGCGCCCGAGCCAACATGCCAGGCACCTTGGAAGACAGTCCCAGGATGGTGCCCTCAGAGCTTCTGGAAGGAGCGAGGCCTCTCCCCAGCATGACCTTCTGAACTGGGAGACAACTGGGATGCAGAGCCCTAGCAAACAGCGGGACAACAGCCAGGAGGAGGAAAGAGGTTCCAGCCATGGGTAGGGGGCACGACTAGGAGGGGTTCTAAGGGAGACCCTGCTGCTAGGCCCCCGCCTCCTCTGGAGCCTGCTCAGGGCCCTTCCATAGGGTGAGTGATCCGGTTCCTACTGCGTAAAAAGCCACCCCAACGGGTGACCTACACAGTCCCCATTTTATTATGATGGCATAGTTCTGAGGGTCAGGAATTTGGGTCAAGCGCTATAGGAAGGATTGACCCTGCTGCCAGAGGTCTGAGCCCCTGCAGGCAAACCTGGAGGCCTTCCTGAAGGAGGAGGGCTCCCTTAACAGCCTCCATGGCCCTCTCCTCTCCTCCACAGGCTGGTTTAGGCGGGAGGGGGCCTCCCTTGGTCCAGGCCCTGGCAGGGCGGGCACTAAGAGAGTTCTGTGAAATGAATGGCTGATGATGAATGAATGAGTGACGGATGGAGAGAGAATGATTCATGACTGAAGGAGCAACAATGAGCGCTGAATAAGGCCAAGAATAGACAGGAGAAGAAAAAGCAAACAAAATAATCCAGCAGGGGGCTGGAGTGGTGGCTCGGCGGTTGCGGTGCTTGCCCGGCATGCATGAGTACACGGGTTCAAACCCCAGCACCCACGTACACAACTAAGTGTCAGAGCAACGAAAGCCACATGGAAAGCTCAAAATAATTGATTCTTTCTCTCTCTCTTTCTCTCTGTACTTCTCTCAAAAAAAAAAATTCAGCCAACTCCTAAACTCCTGGTTATAGCCTGGGTCTTTTTTTTTTTTTTTCAGAGTGGGAGAGAGAGAGTCAATCCACTTTTTTTATTTTTTTCATCTGTCTTTGTTTCTCTGACACTTAGTTGTGTATGCAGTGCTGGGGTTTGAACCCAGTTCTCATGCATGCCAGGCAAGCGCTCCCACCGCTGAGCCACTGCTCCAGTCCTACATCCTGGATCTGGACCTGTCCCCCAAAGACCCATGTGTTGGTGGCTTGGTCCCAGCACACGGCACCACTGGGAGATGCTGGAACTTTTAGAATGTGCAGTCTCGTGGGAGGAAGTTAGGGGAGGACATCCCCTTGAAGGCGGTATTGAGACCCTGGCCCCTTCTGTCTCTCTTTGGTCCCTGACTGCCATGAGGTGACAGCCATCTCTGCCATGTGTGCCTGCCGTGAAGTACCGTGCCACCCACCACGGGCCCAAAGCAACAGGACCAAGAGACCGTACGCTGAAACCTCCACAACTGTGAACCAAAATAAACCTTTTCCCCTTATGACTTGATCATCTCACAGTGATAGAAAGCGGCCTTTCTCTTCTCTGTGCCTTTCAGTTTTCTTATCTGTCCATGGGTTTTCTTTTCCTTTTTTTTTTTTAAGAGAGAGGGACAGCGAGAGAGACAGAGAAAGAGAGAAACGACTTTATTTAGTTTTTCACATGGCCTTAGTTGCTCCAACACTTAGTTGTGTACGTGGTGCTGGGGTTTGAACCCGTGTCCTCGAGCTTGCCAGGCAAGCGCCGAAACCGCTGAGCCAGCCCTGTGTCCACTGGCTCTGTAATACCACTTACCCCACAGGTGGTTGTAAGGATGAAAACATACTTACGGGGCTGGAGCGGTGGCTCAGTGGTTTCGGCTCTTGCCTGGCAGGCACGAGGACCCGGGTTCAAACCCCAGCACCACGTACACAACTAAGTGTTGGAGCAACTAAGGCCATGTGAAAAACTAAATAAAGCTGTTTCTCTCTTTCTCTGTCTCTCTCACTGTCCCCCTCTCTTTAAAAAAAAAAAAAAAAACATACTTACATGTATAGAAGAATGCATGAAACTGAGCTGGAGCGGCGGCTCAGCGGTTATAGCACTTGCCTGGCATGCACAAGGACTCAGGTTGGAACCCCAGCACCGCGTACATAACAAAGTGTAGGAGCAACGAAAGCCACATGAAGAACTAAATAAAATGGATTTTCTCTTTCACTCTCTCTCACTGTCCCTCTCTCTTTAAAAGATGCATGAAACTATAGCTTAAAGATGAGGCATTCTACTCTGAGTATGTTTTAGCTCAATTGTCAAAAATCAGTCGGTGGAGACGGTTCCTGCTGATGGGTCGGGTGCACTGAAGGTGCTGGGGAGGTGCTGCTGGCTTGAGCCTGCAGGCATCTGGAAGGACAGCAGAGCTTGTGTTCGTTCTCAAGGTTAAGCAGCCTTTGTTACCCGGAAGGGTGTTTTGTTGCTGTTCTTGTTTAGTAGAATAGATATTTGGTGGGGGGGGTGCAATTTTGATAATTTATTATATTTTTTTTATTTTTTTTTTTTCAGGGCTGAGGACCAAACTCAAGGCCTTGCACATGCTAGGCAAGCAGTCTGCCACTGAGCTAAATCCCCAACCCCAATTTATTTTATTTTTGCACCGCTAAGGATAGAACCCAGGGCCTCATCACATATGTTAGGCAAACACTCTATCACTGAGCTATCCCACAAGTCCATTCATTCATTCATTCATTCATCCATTTTTGGTACTAGGGATTGAACCAGAAACACTACCACTGGTTACATTCCCAGTGCCTCCCCTCTCCCCCACCTTTTTTTTTTTTTTTTAACACACAGGGGCAGTGAGAGAGAGAGAGAGAAGAAGAGAAAGAGAGAGAGAATCAATTTTATTTAGTTTTTCATGTGACCTTTGTGGCTCTGACACTTGGTTGTATGTGTGGTGCTGGGGTTTGAACCCTCATACTCGCACATGACAGGCAAGAGCTGTAACCACTGAGCTACCTCTCCAGCCCTCCCAGCTCCCTTTTTATTTTAGACAGAGAGTCTCCCAAATTGCCAAGACTAGCCTCAACCTTGCAATCCTCCTGCCTTAGCCTCTTGAGTCACTGGGATTACAGGTGCACATTCCTGCACCTACCCAGTAGGACTCTCTTAAATACAGGTGACCGTCACACATTATGAAATGGCTTGAGAAGAGAATTTATCAGCTCATAGCTCATTTATCTGGAAGACTGAGGGGACTTCAGGCACCGGCTGATCCAGCTCCTCTATCATGTCATCCAAATCTGACTCCGCTCCATCTTCTGCTCATCTCTGATTTGGGTTGATTTTTGGCCTCCTAAGATTGACAAGTTGGAGCTGTTCCACATTAACATCTGCCTGGTTCCAGGAAGGAAAAAGGGAAGCCTCAGGCACTGAAATTAGGGGCGCTGCTAGCAGCAGGGGAGTGGCTGCTGGGCTGGCAGGCACACAGCTGCACTCAATGGGCACTGAGACAAACACTTAGAAAGGTGCTTGTGACTTCTCCATTGTAGAGGGCTGTATGGTGTCCTCCCAAAACTTCATGCCCCCTGGAACCTCAGCATGTGACATTATTTGGACATGAACTTTTTTTTTTTTTTTTTTTTTTTTGGTGCTGGGGACGGACCCCAAGCCTTGCACATGCTAGACAAGTGTTCTACCACTGAGCCACATCCCCCAGCCTTGAGAATGTGACCTTATTTGGAAACAGAGTCTTTGCAGATGTAATTGGCTAGGGATCTCAAGATGTGGTCATGCTGGGCTTGGGATGGGCCCTAAAAGCAATGACTGGTGTCCTCACGGGAGAAGAGAGGACACAAACTCCAAGGAAGGCCACGTGCCAACGGAGGCAGCGATAAATGGGACGCAGCTACAGCCAAAGAGCAGAGAGCCTGCTGGCTGCCACCAGGAGTAGAGGATTCTCCCTCGGAGCCTTCTAAGGGACCTGCCCACCTCCTGGCCTCCTGAAATGCCAGGTAATGAATTCTTGTTGCTTACACCCACCCCAGTTGTCTGACAGCCCTCGGAGGTCAGGGCTGGCATGACCTTGAGCCCTTGCTTCCCACTTGGTGGACTCGGGCAAGGCCTCTCGGAACCGCCCCCAGGGCTGTGCCAGTGCTGGACACGGAATCTGTTTTGCACAAACATTTTTTTGAACTGAATTTCATTTTTCTCACCCAAGAGAAGTATGTGGAAGAGGATGCCCAGATGGGTGGAGCACTGGGGGTGGGGGTGGGGTTGTGGCTCGTTGAGGGCTTTCCTTCTTTTCTGGTACTTTCTGTGTTTTCTGATTTCCCACTACTAAACATGGAGGAAATGAAGCCGGGCGTAGTGGGGCCACGCCTGTAATCCCAGCGGCTCCGGAGGCTGAGGTTGGAGGATCGCAAGTTCAAAGCCAGCCTCAGCAACTTAGTGAGGCCCTGAGCAACTTTGCGAGACCCTGTCTCAAAATAAAATATCAAAAGGGCTGGGGATGTGGCTCAGTGGTTAAGCACCTGTGGTTTCAATTCCCTACTACCAAAAAAAAAAAGATGAGGTCCAGGAGGATTGGTGTACTAGAAGGAGAGGAGGAAGATCACATGACACTCAGAACCTGCTGTGATGTAGCCATTAGCCAAGAACCATCACACATTGCTACAGCCACCAATCCTGGGAGAGGCAGGAAGGAGCCTCCCCTACAGGTCCGGAAGGGAGTGTGGCCCTATGGACAACTGGATTTCAGATTTCTGGCCCTGAGAACTGTAAAAGAATAAATTCCTGCCCTGTAAGCCACGGCTCTGTGAGACTTTGTTACACCAGCCTCAGCAGCCTCATACATCAATGAGCAACTGAAACTCTCTTCAAAAAAATAAAAGACCAGCACCAGCCTCAAAGTAAAGGCAGCTGAGATGCCCCTCCAGGACTCTCCAGGAGCCCAGGCTGAGGTCACATCTGCCTGACTTCCCCTATCCTGTCTGGCTACACTCACTGTGGTACAACCGCCCCTTTCCAGAAACCCTGTGCACAGAATCCTTGTCTAGGCTCTGACCCAAGGCAAGAGGTGTTGGTCCCCGTGGGATGGACGGGTGACTTTCTCTCCCCTGGCCTGGTCTGCATGCCCCTTCCTCAGCTGGACAGACTCGGGGACCTCAGGAGACACGTGAGAGCCACCTGGGTCTCTTCTGGGACACAGCTTCACAGTGGGGCTCCCTCCACACACTGGGGGTCTCAGCCTGCTGAGCACAGAGAGACCTGGCAGGACCCCTGTGGGCAGTGGGCGCCCAGCAAGAGCAGCCTGTCCGTGCCCAGCTCTGGGAGGAAGCAAGGACACCTCGGGGTGGGGTTGGGGTAGCGAGCAGAGCCTGAGGCTCCTACAGCCAGGGCTAAGCAAGGTCAAGGCAGAGGTGGGCGGGGGCCTGTTTTCTGGATTCTTAATATTTCTACAGGGGTAGTTGTTGTTGTCATATGGGAATGAGAAAAAATGTAGTGAGTCTTAAGGATACTGATGGGGCAGGAGCTGTGGCTCGGTGGTTACGGTGCTTGCCTCGCATGCAGGAGGACACGAGTTCAAATCCCAGCACCACGTATACAACAAAGTCTCGGAGCAATGAAAGCCACGTGAAAAACTAAATAAAAATTCTCTCTCTCTCTCTCACTGTCCCTCTCTCTTTAAAAAAAAAAAATATTGCTGTTTCTTCAAGTGAACAGGTCCAAGGGCTAGAGTGGTGGCTCAGTGGTTAGAGCGCTTGCCTGGCATGCGTGAGGACCCGGGTTTGAACTCCAGCACCACTGGCTATCAGAGAAACAAAGGCCAGATTTTAAAAAATAGGTAAAATTGATTGTCTCTCTCTCTCTTTACTTTTTTTTTTTTTAAAGGGAGAGGGACAGTGACAGAGAGAGAGAAAGAGAGAATCAGCTTTTATTTAGTTTTTCATGTGACTTTCAATGCTCTGAGACTTCGTTGTGTACGTGGTGCTGGTGTTTGAACTCTCGTCCTCGTGCATGCTGGCCAAGTGCGATAACCACTGAGCCACTGCTCCTGTCCCCCCTCCCACTCTCTTTCTTAAAAAAATGGAGGCAGAGGCTTCATTTGGGAAAAGAGCAGGCCTCAGGGCTCCCTGGTCCCCCCCTGGCATTGGCAGCCTTCTGGGAGGAAGGAGGAGAGGCAGGAGAGGAGGAGGAGCAGGAGGAGGAGGGAGCCAGGGCTGGAGCCAGCTCTGTGGATTCCCCTAATTCCAGGGTGAGCTGCTTCCTGGCTCTTTCTCTTCAGCCCAGCCCAACTACAGTTTCCATTATTAGTCATGTGGCCTTAGTTCTGAGGGCGAGGTCTCAAGGGGTTCCTGGGGGCTGGAGGTGCCGCACGCTGAGCTCCCAGGCCAGGCACCCACCTGATGTTTAGAGAGGGACTCAGGACAAGAGGCGGGGTGGAGGGTAGGTGCCTTTTAGTTTCTTTCTAGTTTCTTCTTAGGCAGGATCAGTGGGGCCTCCTGCCTCCCCTGGTCCCTGTTGTGGTTCAGGACAATACGGTTATCCTTCCAGATCCAGGGCTCTGTCCAAGGAGCCACCTCAGGAGGTCCACGGACCTGGGTGGGAAAGACAGCCGGGCCTCTGCAGAAGGTCACACGCCTGTGCCCTGTGTCTGGTTTCCTGGATCGGAGGTGACTCCAAGCCCCCAGGGTGGACGAGAGCAGCTCTTCCCGTTGGACCCTTGCCCTCAACACCACTTCACAGATGGGGAAACTGAGGTCTGGAGCAGTGCCTTGCTCAGGGCCCTGCAGCGGTGGGAAGGGTTCTCCTGGCTGGTGGAGAGGACACCTTCCCCCAATCCAAGGGCCCTGCCCTGCCCTGGCTCTGTGCCCAGTGGCAAGGCAGCTGTCCCCGAGTCCTGATGGAAGTGCTCTGAGGGCCTCTCTGGGCCTGGGGGAGCAGCGGGGTCGCGACTGGCCCAGTCAGAAGAGGCCTTGAGAGAGGTGCCCCCAGTGCCCCAGCCCTACCTCGCCTGCTCCTCCAGATTCTACAGGCTCTGGTGACACCTGCTGGCCACATGTCCCATCACCATGGCAACTGCAACTGGGCCTCCTTGTTCCCCCAGAAGCCTTGGGTGGGGTGGGGGTGTGGAGGCCCAGGCTGGGGCCACAGCTGCCCAGGCCTCTACTGGAGGTCTCACCAGATGCCTGCCCTGTGCCCTCCTCTGGGCCCCACCCCAAAGCTGGGGCAGGGTCCTCATCCAGCCCCCAGTGCTTACCACAGGCCTCCAGGGTCACAGGGACCCCACCCTGCTCTCTGGGACCCCAGACCAAAGCCAGGGAGGTTCCTGCCTCCTGCCCCTCTAGCCTCCCCTCCTGACCACTTCACTCCATCTCTCCAAGCCAAGTCCCCACCTCTCACCTGGGTGCCTCTGTGTGTGACCCACAAGGGGAATTCTGGGCATGCTCCAAAGGGGTCCGCACAAGCTCATCCCACCCCCAAAATTCTTCCCAACCCAAGCTGGGCATCCATGACATGGCATTAGCCCTAGATAATTAAGTATATATTCATTTGTTCTGGAATATTTGATAATGTTTACCCCTCAATTGTAACTATATATCATCTAATAAATAATAAATTTTTAAAAAGAAAAAAAATTAACATACAAAAAAAAATTCTTCCCAGCTTCTGCTGACTTGCTGACACCCACTCAACAAGGCCTTCCAGAACATTCTGCTGGTGACCTCTCTGAGGCCTGCTCCACCTTCCTCCTGCTGCCATTGCTTGGGGATTCTCACACCCCTGCCAGTGCTGTCATGGTGTGGGGGACCACCTGTGTCCCTGTCTTCCCTGGGAGGTGTTCCAGCATTGCCACCACTAGCAGGGACCCTCCCCGGCCCCACCCTGCTCCCAGGGTCTCCAGGGAAACGCAGGGCCCACTCCTTTCTTCCCTGCCCATGTCCAGCATGCTGGGTGATTGGGGGCCTGAGCCAGTCCTGGGCACTGGATCCCAGGTGACCTGCACGGCACAGCCAGGGCACACTGTCCTCAGTAGGGGGAGCAGAAAGGGGTCCTCAGTGGCAGGGGGCTGGTTATCGTCACCTCCTCTGTTGGTCTCTTGGAAAGGTGCAGAGTTTGGCAGCCAGAGCTCTGGTCCCACCTGCTCTGCCCCAAGGTGGCCTGAGGTCTTGGGCTTGCCCCTGCCTCTCAGGACCTCACCCTCCCCGCCTGCCTTGACCTCGCAGCACTCTGACACCTGGCAAAGGTGGGTGACCAGCCCTTCCAGCAATGTCCACATCCCCTGAGGACAGACATTCAGTGCTGCTGGAGCCCAGCACCGCAGGTGGCTGGTCCAGGACCTGTCCTGGGTCCTACACTCAGCAGCCTGGTGTCAGCCCCTGCACCGGTGCCTGGAATCTCCCTGACGTAGCCATAAATTTCAGCTGGCCACCAAAGAGACCAGCCCACAGGGGACAGGGGGCCTAGGACCTGCCCCTCTACTGCACTACTCTCTCCCTCTTAGTTTCTGTCTCTGCTCTTTCTCTCTCCACCCAGAAGGGACAGGGCCTGTGCAGTTGGGCCCCAGGACAAGCCCCACTGGCCTCTGACAAGCCTGGCCGAAATCACCCAGCTGAGGCCCAAAGCTCCCTGCAGAGCAGCCGGGGACACGGGGCCTGGTGGGACTCACCACTCCCTTGCCTGGGATGGCCACAGGCCCTGGCGATTCCTAAGCCCCTGACTAACACAGACCAGAACCTGAGCCGGATCTGCAGCAGGAGGACGCAGTGGCCATCAAGGAACCGACCCTGTCCCTGCCCCAGGCCAAAAAGCTGACTCTAGGCTCTGCTCAGCCCAGATGGGCAAGGTCAGCATTAGTTCCCTGGCTCACACAGTGTCCCCAACAATGTAGGGCACAGGAGCGCCCCCTGCACCATCCTGGTGAGGGTGGGACCCAGGCTTAGCCGGACCCTTGGGGCCTCCAGCCCTGGCCTCTCCACTCCCACTCACAGACGCACCAGCTTCCCTGCACTGGACCCAGCAGGCGCAGCCCCACGTGCCATGGCTGGATTCACTTCCGGAACATCCCACCCCAGATGGGCCTCACCTGCCCATCAGCCAGGCAGTTCCAGAAAACCACAAGCAGCTTTTGACCTGAGAGAAAACAAAGTCATTTTTTGTCTTACTGAACCCAGAGGGGCTTTACCTCTGAACCACATCCCAGCCCCTTTTATATGTTATTTTAAGACAGGGGTCTTACTAAGTTGCTGAGGCTGGCCTCAAACTTGTGTTCCTCCTGCTTCAGCCTCCTGAATCCCTGGGATTACAGGTGTGCAACACCACACCTGACTTGAAAATAGTCTTGAAGCATCAGAAATACACGTGGAAGATGATTTAAGATTGATCCTTTCTGCTTTGTACAAGACTAAAATCCTCTCCACTGCTGGACGAATAGATAAATGAAATGCATTTGCACAGTGGAATACTATTCAGCTCTGAAAAGGAAGTCAGTCCTGACACTTGCTCCCACGTTGGATGAGCCTTGAGGACATGAAGTTAAGTGAAATGAGTCAGTACCAAAGGGCAATTACTGCAGAATTCCACTTCTATGAGATCCCCAGAGCAGTTAGAGATTCTTAGAGACAGAAAGCATGGTGCGTTCCAGGAGGTCAGGGAGAGAATAAGGAATCAGTGTTCAATGAAGACACAGCTTTAGTTTGGGAAGATGAAAGACTCCCAAGGATCTAGGAGAGATGTTTCCGCAATGTGAATATGCTGGATGCCACCAAACGGCCCTCTCAACCAAGTTTAAGCTGGTAAAGTTTGCATCGTATTTTTGCCCCCCCAAAAAATTTTTTTTTGTTTTTAAAGATTAAAATCTTGGAGACTGAGGCTGGGAAAAAGAGGCTGCAAAAAAGAGAATTAGACCCTGGCATGGGGAGGGTCCCTGAGGCCCCAGGTCCCTCAAGTAAAATTCCATTTATGGGGAAGGGACAACAGAATCCCAGGCTGGCCTGGGAGTCTGACCCCAGCAGCACGTGCCCCTCATTTTCCGGAACAGCCTCAGTAGCTCCCTGACCAGGGATGCAGGGGACAGGTAGGTAGATGTCCTTGTTTGGTGACAATGCAGACAGCGCCCCGCAGGCGCTTGGTGGCCCCCACCAGGCGCAGCCCCGCACGCAGCGTGCTCGGCATTGGTAACCAGGGCTCCGCTCGCGCATCTGCTCTCATCTGTCGGAGTACAGATTTCCTGGGATGAACGGATGGCGACAACTGATCCACAGAGACGGGCGGTTTCATGTTTCTGCGTAGAAGATAAACGCTGGGGGCCGAGAACATTCCGCGAGGACGCGATCTCCGTGTCTCCGCTCGCGCGCAGGACGGGCGCCCGCATTTCCTCCCCGCGGAGCGCGGCTGCGCTCGCGGGTGTGGCCCTTCCAGGGCCAATGGGATGGCACTTTCCAGCCACCCGGCCAATAGCAATGGCTCACACACCGACGCGTCTCGTCGGGGACCGACTCCCGCCTGTGGCTGCCCCCGCTCAGCTCTAATCTGGGGGGGATTTTGCAGGGGACGGCGCGGGTGTTTGCAAGAAGCTGCTTAAACCAGGCGCCCGGCGCTTGGGGTTAGCGCTGTTAATCTGCAGATCCGCTCAGCTGCAGCTCGCCGGGCTCCGCACGTCCCAGCCCCTCCAGGTCTCCCCCTCCCCCAGGATCCCTCTTCTCTGCAACTTGGAGAGCACCTACTGTGTGCCGAGCGCCTACTTCCAGCTGAGCGCCCACTGCACGCTGGGCAGCCCTCCCCCAGCTTCCCGGACCCACTGGTGTCTCCTTCCCATGGCCCTCTGTGGCCCTGCCTTGTCCCCACTTCACAGAGGGGAAATTCGAGGTCTGAGGAAGGGGACTTTTTTTTTTCTCTTTAGAGAATCAATTTATTTTTCCATCTGGTTTTCGTTTTTCTACACTTTAGTTGTGTATGTGGCGATGGGTCACCCAGGTCCTCGTGCATGCCAGGCAAGCACACTACCACTTCAGTCCCAGGAAGGGGATATTCTGAGCAGGGCCTCACAGCCAGCACCTCATGTGACCTGATCTTCATATCCAAAGTTAGCAAAGCTGGTTGGTTTTTTTTTTTTTTACATTATTTTGTAGAATATTTTGTAGAAAATAATTATTTT
>PVKS010048146.1:0-12527 GCA_004027875.1 Aplodontia rufa | reverse complement strand
AAGGTGTCGGCTCTGCAGGTTCGGGGCAGGGGCGTGGGCGGGGGTTGCACCTAGGCTCTCCGACTGGGATATTCCAGCAGGGTGTGGCTTCTGGAGATGCCAGCCAGTCTTTACCACTACAAAGAATGCCGAGACGTGGATTTCCCTAGCGCCCCTCTCCCGCCACACGCTCAGGCCGGGCCTGGGGAAGACCCGGAAGTGCCTGAAAGCGAGGAGTGAAGCCCAGCATCCTCGCTTGAATTCCTGGAGCCTCAGTGCCCGCTGTCACCTGTCCTTTCCCTGTAGCCATGTCTATTCATGCAGTCCCCGGGATGACCTCTCCAGGTGAATCAGTCCCCTCTCCTAAAGTGACAAAGGTCTTTCCCCCTCGTTATCCACACCAGGCCTGCGTCAAGGGCTTCTTGGTCCGACGCCAGTTCCAGAGCCTGCGAACTGAGTATGAGGCGATTGTACGAGAGATAGAAGGCGACTTGGGCACACTTCAGTGGACCACCGGCCGAATTCCCAGGCCCGTATTCCACCCACAGGTAGTACACATCCGGGGGGAGAAGGGAGGGGAAATAGGACCTTGGCAGAGAAATCAGGGGAAGGATAGAACCCACTCTTCCAGCTGACAGGCCTCTGTCTCTGGAGGAGACCGCAGACTCACCTCACATCCCACTCCTTAATCCTACAAATTCGTCTCCTAAATCACAGTGCCCAAGTACATGGAGGGGTAAAGCCCTAGGGCTATCAAACCTCTCTGATTTCTCAGAAGACAAAATCTCATCGCTCCTGGAAAGCAGGAGAGAGGATACCAAATCCAGAACAGAAACTATGGAGTCACTTTCCACATAAAGAGCCTGTAAAAGAGGCCATCTGGGAGGAGGTGGTTCGGAAGTCAGGAGAGAGTTCAGCAAACGCAGGAAGTCTTCCCTGCAGAGAAGACAAGCTTGGGCTTCAGGTCAAGCAGAGCAGGAAACCCAATCAAGAGGAAACCAGAAACACATCAAGGATGGAGAACTCAGGTACCTCTCTACCTGGCAAGTCCCTGACCCTCTCTAGGCCTCAGCTTCCCCATCTGAAAAGTGAAAGGGATGTGCCAGATTAGATGCAACCCTTTCCTCCCTGCCACCCTGCCTGCTTGAAGGAAACACATGTGCTGTGAGGGGTTGCCAGGGTCTGGGGCTATACCAGCTTCCATGTCTACAGATCAAGGCATTCTCCTTTGTCTTCCCTCCTTCAAAGAAGCCACAGGTCCAGGACTGTCCCACGGCCAGCATAAGCTCCAAGATCTCCAGTACTACCACAGCCATTTGGCCATGGAACTGCTATGGCTACAGCAGGCCATCAACAGCCGCAAGGAGGTAGGCATTAACTTTTGAAACAGGAAGGGTGGGAAGTTAGGGAGAGCCTCCTGCCATGCCCAAGCAGGTCTGCATGGTACAGTATCTGTTCTTTCCTAACAGTACCTAATTCTCAAGCAAACACTGAGATCCCCAGAAGCAGGCCACACTAGAGATGAATCCAGCATGTGCCCAGACCATGGGGGACTGGCCTATGAGAATGCCTGGTCACAACCAAGCCCACCACTGGAGGACCAGTCCTGCAAAGACAGAACCACTGGAGAGCTGGACTATGTAGATCATTCCTGCCAAAAAGGCAAATCCCAACCCCTTAAGTCCCCAGAAAGTCTGTCCATTATAGACAAAATCATTGCTGGGGCTAAAGGCAGAGAATCATGCTATAGGAAGGCTGGACCACAGCTGCCTGCACCATCAGCCAGCCAGGATGGAGGGGACAGGTTCACCAAAGGAACAGACCATGAAGTGACTTGCCTGCAGCAGACAAAATTCCTAGAGGACCAGACTCCCAGGATCTTCAAACCTACAAGCCCTTGTTCCAGGAAGGCCAGAACACAGCCACTCACATTGTGAGGACCCAAATATTGAGGACAAGTTCTCCAGAAGGCCAGACCTCAAAGAGCCTGACTACCAAAGAGCCAGGCCACAAGAGTTGGGTCTCTCAGAGGATCGCATCATTTGGGATGGGACCTTGGCAGGGTCAGAGCATGATGGCCTAGATCTCAGGAGGACTAAAATATCCAAGGCCAGGGCCCTAGTGATGGAAGTTCCAGAATTGGAACCACCAGTAAGACTAGTCATGCAGGCTGGAAAAGCCAGAGGACTGTACTGTGAAGCTCAAGGCTACCTGAAACCCAGTTTTTCACAGGATTAGCCAGACAGGGGAGGACCAGGCCATGGAAAGCAGGACCACCAGGCTAGACCCTGGGGGCCAACAGAGGAACAGGTTCCAACGAGTTATGCCATGACAAGGCCAACGTGAAGACAGGCCTTTATCCTGCCGTCATCCCCAGCCATTAGTGGCTAGTGGGGCCAAGAGAGACTGGAGCAGAGAACTGGCATGCATATAGAAGATGGAGGACACCTTTACGTCCTCAGCCAATAGCTCAATCCAAATTTCAGGTTAAGGATTAATTGCATGGGGAAGTCAAGTGGGAGGCTTAGAGGAGAATAAAGGTCTTTCTTGGATTCTGAGTCTGGCTGTTTTTCATCCGTACTGTTAATTTTTTTTTTTTTGGAAAGGGGACAGAGAGAGAAGCAATTTATTTGGTTTTTCACATAACCTTCATTTCTTGGACACTTTGTTGTGTACATGGTGCTGGGGTTCAAACTTGCGTACTCGTGCATGCCTGGCATGCATTGTAACTGCTGAGCCACCACTCCAGCCCCAGAGTAAGGTATTAACCACAGAGTCAGCTGGGAGCCGTGGCCCAGGAGCAGATCTAGCCATCATCCTTGGGGAGTGGTTCCTAATCTGATCCCTACTCTAGCTCAGCTGTTGGGTTTCACAGTGGCAAAGGCTCTGGAAAGTACTGGGACACTGTTTTTTTGTTTGTTTGTTTGTTTGTTTTTTGAGAGGAGGACAATTTTTTTTTAATTGCATGACTTCTGTTGCTCTGACACTTAGCTGTGTACGTGGGTGCTGGGGTTTGAACTTGTGTACTTGTGCATGCTGGGCAAGCACTGTAATTGCCAAGCTACTGCTCCAGCCCTTTTTTTTTTTTTAAAGGAAGAGAGAGGGCTGGAGTGGTGGCTCAGTGGTTTCTGTGCTTGCCTGGCAAGCACAAGGACCCGGGTTCAAACCCCAGCACCACATACACACTGAGTGTTGGAGCAACTAAGGCCATGTGAAAAACTAAAGTTGTTTCTCTTTCTTTGTCTCTCTCACTGTCCCTCTCTCTTTAAAAAAAAAAAAAAAAGAGGAAGAGAGAAAGAAAAAAATCAACTTTATTTACCTTTTTCATCTGGTTCTGATTTTCATTGCTCTGACACTTAGTTGTGCATATGGTGCTGGGGTTTGAACTCAAGTCCTCATGCATGCCTGGCAAGCATACCACTGAGCCACTGCTCCAGCCTTGGGGACTGTATTTAACTGGGATCTCAGCTACTCCCCCTCACAGAGCCCCAGGGTCGTCCTTCCTACAGTGAGCATACCTGTCCTACTCTTGTAAGGCCCTATCAGTGAGATCGGAGGAGACTGCAGAAGCTTGCACTTAGCAGAGGCTCTCCCTGCCTCCCTGAAAGGGCAGGACTCCACTTCTCATTGGCATGGCTCCAGCCCTGCCGTAGTTGCCTGGCAACAGTTCCGCGTCTCCAACTGAGGACACACTATGGCAGGTGGCAGTACAGCAGCCAAGAGGATAGTGGTGTACCGAAATGGAGACCCCTTTTCCCCAGGCCGACAGGTAGTGGTGACCCAACGCTGTTTCCCCACCATGGAGGCCTTCCTTTATGAGGTGACATCAGCTGTGCAGGCCCCACTGGCTGTACGTGCCCTCTACACTCCTTGTCATGGCCACCCTGTCACCAACCTGGCAGAACTGCAGAACGGAGGGCAGTATGTGGCTGCTGGCTTCGAAAGATTTCGCAAACTCCAGTGAGTAGTCTGGGCCTAGTCAAAGAGCCTAGTGGAGAGGTAATAGCAGGAACAATAGTGTGATTCTGGTACTTTCTATGTAGATAC
Source organism: Aplodontia rufa (assembly GCA_004027875.1). NCBI lineage: Eukaryota > Metazoa > Chordata > Mammalia > Rodentia > Aplodontiidae > Aplodontia > Aplodontia rufa. The sequence continues at coordinate 8,501 of PVKS010048146.1, read as the reverse complement.
CAGCTTCATATTTTTTCTTACTTAAATGGGGAGAGGGTGGTTTTATCTCCACTAGTTAGCAGGGGGAAACAGTAAAAACCTAAGAGTACACGAGTAACCAATAGTTGAGCTGTGGTTCTGATTGATTTCTATCTGGTACCAAGGTCCATGCCCATCACAACCAGGACCATGGGAAAGAGACCACTTGCAGTTTGAACATTTTCCTAAAAGCTCTTTTTTTTTTTTTTTAATAGGTATGGGGACAGTGAGAGAATCAGTTTATTTCGTTTTTCATGTGCCTTTTGTTGCTCAGACACTCTGTTGTGTACGTGGTGCTGGGGTTTGAATCTGTGACATTGCACATGCAAGGCAAATGCTGTAACTTCTGAGACACCTCCAGCCCTCTAAAAGGTTTTCTTGATTTGATCCCCTACCACCACCATCACCAAACACTTTAAATCTGCTCATCACTTCCTCCTTGCTGTGTCTTTTGGGTAGATTAGGATCATCCCCCTCTGCAGGGTGGGGCTATTTTCCAAGGTGAGAAAACAATTTGAACTATCTGATTTTCCAATCCAGATCTGGCTTCGTGGTCCTTCTCAGCTCTTAGCTGAGGTTGCCTATTATAATGGAAAGAGCAGGGGTTGGGAGGTAGGTAGAATCTGGGATTGGTCACTTCTCTTGAGCCTCATACAAAATGTAGGTAAAACCATCTACCTCATGAATGAGAAAATTCCTAGGATATAGCAATATATTTAATGTTCTCTTTTCTCTCAACCTTTAACCTTATGGGTTGCTAATCCCAGCCTGAATTTCTAGCCTGACTCAGGACTTAAGAGAGTCTAAGGCAGGTTCAAGTGCTAGCATCTGTTTCTGGGCTCAGAAGACTGAGAAATTGTCCTAATGGGGAGAAACACCTGGTGAGCTGGGCCCCAGTCCATGCTCTGGCAGCTAGTGGGTTGCTGAAACCTCTGGCTCCCCAATATGACCTGTGACCTATGTGTCTTTTCAGTTACTTACTCCCTGGAGGGAAGGATCCAGGTGGGAAGAGCAGCAGAATACAAGTGAGTCCTGGGGAATGCTGTCACCCAGCCCATCTGCCCTCCCACCTCTCCTGGAATTACTCCAAATTGGTCTGGGAAGTCAGGGACCCTAGAAGCAGCAGGAGCTGCAGGTTCCTTGGGGTATGGGATTCAAGACTCTATCCCCTGCTCCTAGCCCAACCTTTCACTTTACCTCCAGGGTGTGGTTCCCAAAGGAAAGAGGAAGTTGTGAAACACACATGGGGGCAGGGGATGGTTAGAATGTTACTCAGAGGACCTAAAAGCACCCTTTGGTGAAAGGTACCCACCTTGTCCCCTTCCCTGCCCAAGTCTGGTTCCTGCCTGCTCACTACACGTTCTTTGGGCTGACCCATCCCTAACTAAAGGCCTCTCTCCTGATTTGGGATCTGACTTGGGTTTCAGGATCTTCCTATGACTCGCCACCCATGTGATCGGGTCCTTGGACAGTGGCTGCCTGCACCGACCCCCTGCTATATCCAGTGAGTACCAGCGTCATGGAGTGGGGTATAGAGAAAACAGGGATGGGTTTTTTCTAGAAGCCTCTGATTACTGTTGGGAAGATTAAAAGGCCCAGCATATTTGATGGGTGGAACTGGATCAGTACGGTGGTTCTCGAACCATCTTCAAGCACCTGTACACTTTTCTCACATGAAGGGAGTCCTGGAGACCCTCCCCCTTACCAGGCTGTTCTTTGTCTCAGCGTGTTTAGGAATGGGGACCTGCTAAGTCCTCCATTCAGTCTGAAGCTGTCCCAGGCTGCCATCCGTGACTGGGAAACTATGTTGAAACTCCTGACTAACAAGGCCAAGTTGCAGAATGGGGCTGTTCGAAAGTGAGTATGGGGCCTGCAGAGGCCCAAAAGTCTCCAGAGAGCCTTCCTACTGGGTTCAGCTTTCCTGAGGATGCAAAGGCAAATGGAAAACAGGTTCCCTTCAGGAGGACTTCCTCCTTTGCCACAGCAAGAGGCCTCTCTGACCCATCCTCTGAACCAGGGCAGCCAGGGCTACCGAGGGCCAGAGGCCAGACGGTACCTTGGAGTAGCTGTACCTGTCCCCTCACTGCCTGCTGGCTATGAAGAGGCAATCTTGTCTGCAGGCCCTTATGCTGCTCACCTCTCCCCCAGACTCTGCACCCTAGAGGGGCTTGCACTGTCAGCAGAGGAGGCTCTGGTGAATGGTCATTACTATGTGGCTGTTGGAGAGGATGAATTCAAGCCCCTCCCCTACCTGGAGCTGCTGGAGCCTAGTCCCTCCCTGCCCAGAGGTTGCTGGTATGTGTGTGTGTGGGTTGCTGCAGAGAAAGCTGTCCTCTGGGGTGTGCTGACTCCACAGCCCCTGCTCTCTACAAGCCTTTTCTTTTTCATTGTAGGTATCCCCCAGACAAGAAGTGTAGACCCCACAAGCAGAGGGTAGGTGATATAGGGGCTGTGAAGGTGGGAAGGACCATCAGAACTCTGATGGCTTGGGTTCTAACCTTATTTCACTGCATCTTTTCAATAATCTTGGGAACAGATCATCCTCATTTTCCAAAGGGGGAAACCGAAGTTCAGAAGAGTAAAATGATTTGTTCAGGGTGGCACAGTTATTGAGTGAAACAGGCAAGACCAGAAATGATCTTCAGGGTGAAGCTGCAGAACCTAGAGCCTTCTTGATGGGTTGAAGGCTGAGAGAGAGAACTGGTATACTTGGTATAGCATGGTCTAACGGAACTCAGCTCCCCATCCTGTTTGAGGCCTGAGCCCTTCCAAGATGTGAGCCAGTGAGCATGGGGTGGGTGTACAGTCTGGCTTCATTGGCCATCTTTTAGTGCCAGGCATCAGCTGCTCTGTCCCTGGATAGTCAGTCTGATGGGAAGAAGGGGCAGGAAGGAAGGATGTAGACTATGCCTCTCCCAAGTGCCCATAGGCCTCAGGGCATGCTGAAGCCCTGAGTCCAGCCAGCAACAAGGGTCTGAGCCTAGTGTCCCTTCTGTAGGCCCAGGGCCTCAGGACACAGGCCACCCAGCCCTTTCCAAAGGAAACTACACGAATTGAGCCATCTGCTGTCTATGCCAGATCCCAGCAGGACATTCAGCCAAGAAGCAAGCTCCCTACTCTCTCTTTTCCATCAGGTGAGTGGCCCCTGGGAACGAGGCCCTTCTCAGTCACCCACCCTATTTTCTCCCCCAGTGCTAGGGAATTGAAACCAGGACTTTAAGGTTTAAGGATTCTAGGCAGACAAATTTACTTCAGCCACCCTTTTGACAGTGACACAGGATGGTACCTACTGTTATTGGGGATATTGGTTGGGGCAGTATGCCCGGGCATAACTGTCCCCTACTCTTCATTCTGCACGTCCAGTCCCTTGCTTTTTCATAGAGAGTTGTCATATGAAAAAAAAGAACATGGAAAGGGCAATGCTTATCTCAAAGGGACAGGGTTTCAGGGGTGGGATTTACAAGGGTTGGGGATGGGATTGAAGACTCACCTCTCAACCTTCCTGCCATCCTCTGGTAGTGGGGAATGTGGAACAAGGCTCAGGGGAGGGGAAGGAGCTATAGGGGTCAAGGAAAAAAAGGCTGAGGGCTCTGTGGCCAGGGCTTAGCCAATGTTGCCACCCTTATTAGGAGTTAAGGGAGTGTACAGAGCTCCTCACCCAAGGAGAGAGACAGCAGGGGCCCAGGAAGTAGCAGATGATGATGACACCTGGACAGAGGAGCCCTTGGATAAGGTAAGCAGCTGGATCAGGACGCCATACTTTGAGGTGGGAGTTCAGAGCTAGAAATTGACAGTCCTGGACCCCAGCAACAGGTCCTCCCCATGTAACTGTATGATCTCCTAATATCCTGGAGCCTGACTTTCTACCTCATTAAATGAGGGGAGAGTTCTTAATTTCTAGACTTCTCTCCTGGGGAGGATCTCCTAGAGGGAGCTGCTGCATGGCTCCATTCTGTACTTCTCACCATCTCTTCCAGAGAGCAGCACAAACAGTAGAGGAGGCCCTGTCCTTGGAACACAGGCCAGGGGCTGGGGCTGCATCCTCAGCCTTAGCCACTGCTCCATCATCTTGAGAGCCAGAAGCTCCAGAGAGAAACCGGAGACAACAGTTGACTAGAAAATTTTTGTCCTGAGCTTCCAGAAGCCTGTTCCTGAGGAGCCATGTGCTGAGTGTCCCCTGTGCTTACAGGAGATGTGGCTTCCTTACCCCTCTCCCCATTCTCCCAAGCCTATAGCCCAGTCCTGCCTTCCTCTCAGCAGAGCAACCCTAGCTGTGGAGGCTTTTTTCTTATGGGATTCTCTGACCAGAGAAAGGGATAGCTGAATGAGCTTGGGAGAAGGACACAAATGTGGGAGCAGCTCTGTCGCAATAAAAGAATCCTTGACTAACCTGTTTATCACAGATTTATTGAAGGCTGCTACTGGCCAGGTATTGTACTGAGTACTACAGTTAGGTGGTGCTTGGGCTCAGCTGTCTGTCTGAAAGGGGCTGGCAGGTGAGCATTTCTGCCCACCAAGGGTGGGAGGGGCAAGGTTAACAGTTCCTCTCTCCTGCATTCTGATGCACCTCTCCTCTGTTGCACCCCTTAGTCACCAAGGCACTGAGCACTGGAGGCCTCTTAGTCACATTTCTGGCTCAGAGACCACAGCACTACAGCTGATCCTTTCCATGCAGCTGGGGCTCTGCAGTGCACATAAGCTGCCACTGTGACGTGCAGAGCAGGCCAGAGTAACAGCTGTTGGGTAATAGTGACCTGAGATTAAAGCAGAAGAGCTGCTGAGGTTGAGTGTGAAGTCTGTGCTAAATCCCAATAGCTGAACACCACTTGAAGGTTATAAAACCCCTCCACTGTTCTGCTCTTATTGTGATCCATGAGGTAGCTATTATCCCCATTAAAAAACCAAGAAGCTGAGGCTCCAAGAGGGCAAGTTCTTGGTCCATCTGCTCACTGCCTGCACCTCAGCCCAGGGGCTTCCTGAAGACAGCAGAGCTGGAAATTAGTGTTGGCCCATTCAAAAGGTAGATGGTGGTGTCTGAGTCTTGCTCACTGAACTTGTGATACAAAGTGCAATTCCTGTCACGGTGAGCACCATGCCAGTGACTGCTCCTAGGATAGTAGGCAGAAATCAAGGGGCTCAGCCATGCCAGCAGGAAGGAGCTGGTACAGGGCTGGGGAGGGGTTCATATGGGGCCTTGTCCCAAATCCCACTCCCAACCTCTAGCCCCAGACTGCACAGGGTTAGTTAAGAAACTGGTGGCCACAGGGAAGCAGGACAGCCATGAAAGAAAGGGCAGGAGGGCAGAAATCCCTCCCCTCTCCCATCCATGGGAGATGGACTGGGAAGGAACTGACCCAGGTCTGTCAAGACACAGCAGTGCTTCAGTAGCCTGACTTACGTTTTCCACCAATATCTTCTCCAAGAACCTTCCCAACAATCAGCGTGAAGACAATGGCCAGAGAGTTACAGATGGGTACAGCTAAGGTCAGATCTGGGCAGTTAGAATGAGAAGAATCACTAAGATGCAAAATATGCCTCTCTAGGCACAAAACATTTTCATTTATCAACATCATCATTACTTTTTACATTTAAAAAAGATATCATGACCACATTTTCCAGATGAAGTGACAGCAAAGCTCAGGGCTGAAACCCAGGTCTCTTGTTTCCAAGGTCAGTGCTTCCTCATGATTCTAGCATGAAGACCTGAACTCTGAAGTCTGGGGTAAGTCTGGTTTGACAGTAAGAGTGAGGTCTTTACAATCAGAGAGAGCTTCTGAAATTTCAAGGACATCTGGACAGCCAGGCAGGAACCCAAGGTCCAAAGGATGCAATAGAATGAGTAAAACAGCACCATGCACAGCCACCATTTATTTAGCGCATACTATGTGCCTAATTTTCACAAGCACTGCATGAAGAATATTATCATTTGATATAAAGGGAAAAAAGGCTCAAAAAAGTCACATAACTTAAGGCAAACAGGGTTTGAACCAAGTTCTGCCTGATTCCAAATCCTGTTCTTACTGAGCTAAACAGATATGAACAAAGCAAAAGACCAGGTGAAGTTCATTTTTTGTTTGTTTCAGCTCAGGCTCAGACCTTACAGAGGTAAAGTGGGGACACAGGACTGGGCCTCAGAGTCACCATGGCCAAGGACTGTTTCCTAGTTTTGAAGCTACAAGGGACTGACTTCCAATAAGCAGACTAATAGCCCTAACATGATATTGTATACTTAAAATTTATTAAAAGGGCACCTTTCATGTTATCATCTTCTTGCATTTAAACAAACAAAAAAAAAAAAAAAAAAAAAACACGAGCGAGCACCGGGATTGGAGATGTAGCTTGGTTGGAGTTTGCCACATGCAAAGCTTGGGTTCAATCTCCCAAGCTCCAGAACTTAAAAAAAAAAAAAAACTCAGGGATAAATCAGAAGCTGAACTACTATAGACAGACTAGGATGCTCAGCTGGCTACTCAGCACATTCTTCCCTGGCACACTCAGGCCTAACCTGCTTCAGGTAGAGAAGGAGGATCTTGCTTCTCATCCCCTCTGAGGCCCAGCATAGCCAGCATTACCCATCCAAGAAACACTACCTACTCAGAGCAGTTTTCTTTTCTTTTTCTTTCCACATTTTTCAGAGTAGTTTTCTTAACTTTACATGCTTTATGTGGAATGGTTACTGCTAAAAACTGGTTTGCAACAGTAAATTGGGGAGCAAAGAGCCTGGTGTGAAGAGCAAGGTCTTTAGAGGCAGACCTTGGTTCCTCTGTGTAATCTTGGTTTCATCATTCCAACCCTCTAAGCCTATTTCCCTACATGTAAAACAGAGATAGCAAGATATCACTCCTTTGCACAGCTGTTGTACGATAAACGGTGATAATGCAGGTATAGTCCCCAGCTGATGTGGATGTCTGTGACTGTTTTGATTATTAGATTAGGTGGATATTAAAGGATGGAGGCAGAGTAGGTGATGAGGCAACAGGATTCTAAAATTGCAGTTTGCTCAAAACTTGGTAAACAGCTAGCTGCAGCCAGATGGCAGAAGGTTCAACTTTCTTCTGCAGCAATGAATGTGTTAGGCCAGAGGCTTAAATAACTTTTCTTTCTTTTTTTTTTTTTTTTTAAGAGAGAGAAAAAGAGAATCAATTTTATCTTTTCATCTGGGCTTTGTTTCTTCAACACTTTGTTGTGTATGTGGTACTGGGGTTTGAAGCCAAGTCCTTGGGCATGCGAGGCAAGCACTCCAACTGCTGAGCCACCGCTCCAGCCCCTTAAATAAAGTCTTATGAGTAGCCATCCCTAAATGTAAATCAGATAACAGCAGAGTGGAGAGATGAATTTGAATGGCAAGTCTGGAGGCCATCTTGTCTCTATTCCTTCCCATGGCCCCTGAGGGTTTCCCCAGAGCTATCTGTGGCTCAAACTTTCCTGGATTCCCTTAGGAGTCTTGACTCCAGGGAAGGAAAACCACAGTAGGGGGCTTTGATACTAAAATTCAGAAGCATAAACTTTAATAAATGTCTTCAAAATCATTTTGTACTGCCAGGCATAGTGACACACATTTGTAATCCCAGTGGCTCTGGAGGCTGAGGCAGGAGGATGGCAAGTTCAAACTCAGCCTCAGCAACTTAGCAAGACCCTGTCTCAAAACAAAAAATAAAAAGGGCTGGGGATATGGCTCAGTGGTTAAGCACTCCTGGGTTCAATCTCCAGTACCAAAAAAATATATATATATATTTTTATACTGCCATGCTATGGGACTTATCAGGGTGAAGTACTGAAGTAAGTTGCCCAAAGTTAGTTTTTGTTTTAAGAGACAGAGGGACAGAAAGAGTCATTTTTTTTTTAAATAGAGAGAGGGACAGTGAGTGAAAGACAATCAATTTTTATTGAGTTTTTCACATGGCTTTCATGCTCTGACACTTAGTCGTGTATGTGGGTGCTGGAGTTTGAACCTGTGTCCTTGTGCTTGCCGGGCAAGCTCCGTAACTGCCGAGCCACCACTCCAGCCCCGAGAATCAGTTTTATTTAGTTTTTCATATGGCCTTTGTTGCTCTGAAACTTGGTTGGTATGTGGTGCTGGGGTTCAAACCCACATCCTTGTGCATGCCAGGAAAGTGCTATAACTGGTAACCACTGAGTCACTGCTCCAGCCCAGTTGCCTAAAGTTCTGTAACTTCATCTATTGAAGACAATCATGTCTGCTTCACAGGGTGATAAGGGAATAAAATAAAACATGTAATACCAGTAAAGCATCTGATGCAGTAGAAGACAGTCAGCAAATGTGGGAGAAAGGAAATTTGTATTTATTGAGTTCCTACTGTGTGCCAGGCATTCAGCTAGATGCTTCTCATATCTTTAATCTTCACAATGCTATGAAGCAGGGTGTATAAAACCATGGTTCAAATAAGGGATTTGCTCTAGGTCAGGTAGGTAGCACAGAGTAGAAGCAAAAGTGTCAAAGCAAACATCTGGCATGACAAAAT
>PVKS010048145.1:0-12527 GCA_004027875.1 Aplodontia rufa | reverse complement strand
ATTTTTGCATCCACGTTCATAAGGGATATTGGTCTGTAGTTTTCTTTTCTTGATGTATCCTTGTCCGGTTTTGGTATCAGAGTTATGGTTGCTTCATAAAAAGTGGATGGGAGCATTCCCTCCTTTTCAATTTCTTGGAATAACTTAGTAAGGAGAGGTGTTAGTTCCTCCTCAAAAGTGTGGTAAAAATCAGCGGAGACAGGCTTGGATTCTTAAGAGGAACTTTAATTGGAAACCTGAATGTTCTAGCACTGTGGGCTTCCCTTGTACAGATTTATTAATATGTCTCTGTGTTAAAAAGCAGTCAATGATACCAAACACAATGCATTTGGGAGTGTTGATTTAGCTCTGGAAAATAATTCTGTGAATGAAGTTTCCAGCTGCTATTGAAAACTCTCTTAGAAATGCAGGTTTATTTTGCTTTCAGCACATAAACTTTTTATCAGTAATAGATGAGCATCTTTCCCTAATATCACACAGACAAGGAGGTGTAAGTTGGAGCTAGTATAAAAATGGCAGTCAGGGCAGATCTCGTTTTATCATCCCCACTACTATGCTGAGTGGTTTAGTAGACCTCAGGCAGAAATGCACAGGAATTGCCCTTTGTTGCTAGCAGCCAACAGCCACTTTCAAAGCACGTTTTCAACAGCAGAACCGAATAGTGGATTAAAGCATACAATACAAGTCTTCATTGCTTTGAGATAGTGTGAAGAGATTTTACAACCAGTGTGGGCTCTTTGAGTTGAGCTCACGGGTCAAATTTCAGTCTGCCTCATCAAAGATTTTCCTGTCTGCAGTTTTAAGCACTGGCCAAACTCAAGTGTTCATATCAGGTAGTGCTGCAATGATTGTTTTCAGGTAGTTGTCAGAGGATTAGAACTTAGGCCTGGATTCATGAAACTAACTGGCTTTGGGTCATGGAAAATAGGCTTGGATTCTTAAAAGGAAGTGAATTTGGAACCCAGAATGGTCTAGCACTCTGGCCTTCCCATCTACAGATTTATTAATATGTCTCTGTGTGAAAAAGCAGCCAATGATACCAAACCCAATGAGTTTGGGTGTGTTGATTCAGCTCTGGAAAATAAGTCTGTGAATGAAGTTCCCGCTGCTGTGAAAACTCTCTTAGATATGCAGGGTTATTTTGCTTTCAGCACACAAACTTCTTAGAAGAAAATCATAAGGTGCTTTCCCTAATATCACACAGTCAGTGAGGTATATGGTGGAGCTAGCTCAACAGTGGCAGTCAGTTCAGAGCCAGTTTCAGTTTCCCCACTTGCTTGCTGAGCCGTTTAGCAGATCTCGGGCAGAAATGCACAGGAATTGCCCTTTGTGGCTAGCAGCCAGCAGCCAATTTCAAAGCACGTTTTTCAACCGCGAAAACGCATAGTAGATGAAATTATATAATACAAGTCTGCATTGCCTTGAGATAATGTGAAGAGATACTACACCCAGTGTGGGCTCTTTGAAGTGAGCTCACAGGTCAAATTTCAGTCTGCCACAGCAAATATTTTCCTGTCTGCAGTTTTAAGCAATAGCCAAACTCAAGGGTTCATAGCAGGTTGTGCTGCAATGATTGTTTTCAGCTAATTGTCAGAGGATTAGAACTTAGGCTTGTATTAATGAATAAAGCTGGCTTTGGAATGTGGAATACAGGCTTGGATTCTTAAAAGGAACTGGAATTGCAAACCTGAAAATTCTAGCACTTTGGGCTTCCCTTCTACAAATTTACTCCTATGTGTCTGTTTGTAAACGCAACCAATGATATGAAACCCAATGAGGTTGTGTGTGTTGATTCAGCTCTGGGAAACAAGTCTGTGAATGAACTTTTCATCTGCTGGTGAAAACTCTCTTAGAAATGCAGGGTTATTTCGCTTTCAGCACACAAATTTCTTACCAGTAAAGGATAAGGATCTTTCCCTAATATCACACAGTCAGTGACGTATATGTTGGAGCTAGCTCAAAAGTGGCAGTAAGTGCTGAGCCATTTGCAGGTTCCCCACTTGCTATGCTGAGAGGTTTAGCAGACCACAGGTAGAAATGCGCATGATTTGCCCTTTGTGGCTAGCAGCCAGCAGCTGCTTTCAAAGTGCATTTTCAACAGCAAAACTGCATAGTGGATCAAAGCATATAAGTCTGCATTGCTTTGACATAGTGTGAAGAGATATTACACCCAATGTGGGCTCTTTCAACTGAGCTCACGGGTCAAATTTCAGTCTGCCACAGCAAAGATTTTCCTGTCTGCAGTCTTAAGCACTAGCCAAACTTAAGGGTTCATGTCAGGTAGTGATGCAATGATTGTTTTCAGGTAGTTTTCAGAGGATTAGAACTTAGGCTTGGATTCATGAATAAAGCTTTCTTTGGAATGTGGAACACAGGCTTGGATTCTTAAAAGGAACTGGAATTGGAAACCTGAAAATTCTAGCACTGTGGGCTTCCCTTCTACAGATTTATTAATATGTGTCTGTGTGTAAAAGCATCCAATGATATGAAAACCAATGAGTTTGGGAGTGCTGATTCAGCTCTGGAAAATATGTCTGTGAATGAAGTTTCCAACCGCTGGTGAAAACTCTCTTAGAAATGCAGGGTTATTTTGCTTTCAGCACACAAACTTCTTACCAGTAAAGAATAAGGATCTTTCCCTAATATCACACAGTCATTGAGGTATATGTTGGAGCTAGCTCAACAGTGGCAGTCAGTCAAGTCAGGTTCAGTTTCCCCACTTGCTATTCTGAGCCATTTAGCAGATCTCATGCAGATATGCACAGGAATTGCCCTTGTGGCTAGCAGCCTACAGCCGATTTCAAAGCACGTTTTGAACAGCAAAACCGCATAGTGGATTTAAGCATAAAATAAAAGTCTGCATTGCCTTTAGATAGTGTGAAGAGATTCTACACCCAGTATGGGCTCTTTGAACTGAGCTCACAGGTCAAATTTCATTCTGCCACAGCAAAGATTTTCCTGTCTACAGTTTTACGCACTAGCTAACCTCAAGTGTTCACAGCAGGTAGTGTTGCAATGATTGTTTTTAGGTCGTTGTCAGAGGATTAGAACTTAAGCTTGGTTTCATGAATAAAGCTGGCTTTGGAACGTGGAACACAGGCTTGCATTTTTAAAAGGAACTGGAATTGGGAACCTGGAAATTCTACCACTGTGGGCTTACCTTCTACAGATTTAATAATATGTGTCTGTGTGAAAAAGCAGCCAATGATATCAAACCTAATGGTTTCGGGAGTGTTGATTCAGCTCTGGGAAATAAGTCTGTGAATGAAGTTTCAGGCTGCTGGTGAAAACTCTCTTAGAAATGCAGGGTTATTTTGCTTTCAGCACACAAACTTTTAACCAGTAAAGGATGAGGAGCTTTCCCTAATGTCATACAGACAGTGAGGTATATGTTGAAGCTATTTCAACAATGGCATTCAGTGCAGAGCTGGTTTCAGCATCCCCACTTGCTATGCTGAGTGGTTTAGTAGACCTCATGCAGAAATGTACAGGAATTGCCCTTTGTTGCTAGCAGCCAGCAGCCACTTTCAAAGCACATTTTCAACAGCAGAATCAAATAGTGGATTCCAGCAGCCACTTTCAAAGCACGTTTTCAACAGCAGAACCAAATAGTGGATCAAAGCATACAATACAAGTCTGCATTGCTTTGAGATAGTGTGAAGAGATTTTACAACCAGTGTGGGCTCTTTGGGCTGAGCTCACAGGTCAAATTTCAGTCTGCCTCAGCAAAGATTTTCCTGTCTGCAGTCTTAAGCACTAGCCAAACTCAAGGGTTCATGTCAGGTAGTGCTGCAATGTTGTTTTCAGATAGTTGTCAGGGGATTAGAACTTAGGCTTATAATCATGAATAAAGTTGGCTTTGGAACGTGGAACACAGGCTTGGATTCTTAAAAGGAACTTTAATTGGAAACCTGAATGTTCTAGCACTGTGGGCTTCCCTTGTACAGATTTATTAATATGTCTCTGTGTGAAAAAGCAGCCAATGATACCAAACACAATGAGTTTGAGAGTGTTGATTTAGCTCTGGAAAATAATTCTGTGAATGAACTTTCCAGATGCTGTTGAAAACTCTATTAGAAATGCAGGGTTATTTTGCTTTCAGCACACAAACTTCTTACCAGTAAAGGATAAAGATCTTTCCCTAATATCACACAGTCAGTGAGGTATATGTTGAAGCTAGGTCAACAGTGGCAGTCAGTGCAGAGCCAGTTTCAGCTTCCCCACTTGCTATGCTGAACGGTTTAGCAGATCTCAGGTAGAAATGAACAGGATTTGCCCTTTGTGGCTAGCAGCCAGCAGTGGCTTTCAAAGCGCATTTTGAACTCCACAACTGCATAGTGGATTAAAACATACAATATCAGTCTGCATTGCTTTGAGATAGTGTGAAGAGATTCTACACCCAATGTGGGCTCTTTCAACTGAGCTCAAGGGTAAAATTTCAGTCTGCCACAGCAAAGATTTTCCTGTCTGCAGCCTTAAGCACTAGCCAAACTCAAGTGTTCATGTCAGGTAGTGCTGCAACGATTGTTTTCAGGTAGTTGTCAGAGGATTAGAACTTAGGCTTGGATTCATGTATAAAACTGGCTCTGGAATGTGAAACAGAGGCTTGGATTCTTAAAAGGAACTCAAATTGGAAACCTTAAAATTCAAGCACTGTGGACTTCCCTTCTACAGATTTATTAATATGTCTCTGTGTGAAAAAGCAGCCAATGATACCAAACCCAATGAGTTTGGGTGTGTTGATTCAGCTCTGGAAAATAAGTCTGTGAATGAAGTTTCCAGCTGCTGGTGAAAACTCTCTTAGATATGCAGGGTTATTTTGCTTTCAGCACACAAACTTCTTAGCAGAAAATCATAAGGTGCTTTCCCTAATATAACACAGTCAGTGAGGTATATGGTGGAGCTAGCTCAACAGTGGCAGTCAGTTCAGAGCCAGTTTCAGTTTCCCCACTTGCTTGCTGAGCCGTTTAGCAGATCTCAGGCAGAAATGCACAGGAATTGCCCTTTGTGGCTAGCAGCCAGCAGCCAATTTCAAAGCACGCTTTCAACCGCGAAACCGCATAGTAGATGAAATTATACAATACAAGTCTACATTGCCTTGAGATAATGTGAAGAGATATTACACCCAGTGTGGGCTCTTTGAAGTGAGCTCACAGGTCAAATTTCAGTCTGCTACAACAAAGATTTTCCTGTCTGCAGTTTTAAGCAATAGCCAAACTCAAGGGTTCATAACAGGTAGTGCTGCAATGATTGTTTTCAGCTAATTGTCAGAGGATTAGAACTTAGGCTTGGATTCATGAATAAAACTGGCTCTGGAATGTGAAACAGAGGCTTGGATTCTTAAAAGGAACTGGAATTGGAAACCTGAAAATTCTAGCACTGTGGGCTTCCCTTCTACAGATTTATTAATATGTCTCTGTGTGAAAAATCAGCCAATGATACCAAACCCAATGAGTTTGGGAGTGTTGATTCAGCTCTGGGAAATAAGTCTGTGAATGAAGTTTCCAGCTGCTGGTGAAAACTCTCTTAGAAATGCAGGATTAGTTTGTTTTCAGCACATAAACTTCTTACCAGTAAAGGATGAGGAGCTTTCCCTAATATCACACAATCAGTGAGGTATACGTTGGAACTAGTTCAACAATGGCAGTCAGTGCAGAGCTCATTTCAGCATCCCCACTTGATATATTGAGCTGTTTAGCAGATCTCAGGCAGAAATACCCAGGAATTGCCCTCTGTGACTAGCAGCCAGCAGCCACTTTCAAAGCGTGTTTTCATCAGCAAAACCGCAAGGTGGATGCAAGCATACAGTACAAGTCTGCATTGCTTTTAGATAGTGTGAAGAGATTCTACACCCAGTGTGGACATTTTGTACTGATTTCACATTTAAAATTTCAGTCTCTGAAGCAGAGATTTTCCTGTCTGTAGTTTTAAGCACTGGCCAAGCTCATGAGTGCATACCAGGTAGTGCTGCAATGATTGTTATCAGATCGTTGTCAGAGGATTAGAACTTAGGCTTGGATTCATGAATAAAGCTGACTTTGGAATGTGGAACACAGACTTGGTTTCTTCAAACAAACTGGATTTGGAAACATGAATGCTCTAGCACTGTGGGCTTCCCATATATAGATTTATTAATATATCTCTGTGTGAAACAGCAGCCAATGATGTCACACACAATAAGATTGGGAGTGTTGATTCAGCTCTTGGAAATAAGTCTCTGAATAAAGATTCCAGCTGATGGTGAAAACACTCTTAGAAATGTAGGTGTATTTTGCTTTCAGCACACAAAATTCTTACCTGCAAAGCATAAGGAGCTTTCCCTAATATCACACTGATATTTGGGGATATGGTAGAGCTAGCTCAACAATGGCAGTCAGTGCAGAGCCTTTTTCTTTATCCTCTCTTGCTGTGCTGAGTGTTGAGCAGATCTCAGGCACAAACATACAGGAATTGTCCTTTGTGGCTAGCAGCCAGCAGCCACTTTCAAAGCATGTTTTCATCAGCAAAACCACCTAGTGGATTAAAGCATACAGTAAAAGTCTACATTGCTTTGAGAGAGTGTGAAGGGATTCTACGCACAGTGTGAACTCTTTGAACTGAGATCAAGGGTCAAATTTCAGTCTGCCAAGCAGAGATTTTCCTGTCTGCAGTTTTCAGCACTGGCCAAACTCGAGAGTGCATAGCAGGTAGTGCTGCAATGATTGTTTTAAGGTAGTTGTCAGAGGATTAGATCTTTGGCGTGGATTCATGAATAAAGCTGGCTTTGGAACATGGAACAAAGCCTTGGATTCTTAAAAGGAACTCAATTTGGAGCCCAAAATGGTCTAGCACTCTGGACTTCCCATCTTTTGATTTATTAAAATGTCTCTGTATGAAATTGCAGCCAATATGACACACGCAATAAGTTTGGGAGCGTTGATTCAGCTCTGGGAAATAAGTCTCTGAATAAAGTTTCCAGCTGCTGGAGAAAACTCTCTTAGCAATTCAGGTTTATGTTGCTTTCAGCATCCAAAATTCTTACTAGCAAAGGATAAGGAGTTTTCCCTAATATCACACAGTCAGTGAGGTATATGTTGGAGCTGGCTCAACAATGGCAGTCAGTGCAAATCTGGTGTCAGTATCCCCACTTGCAATGCTGAGCAGTTTCGCAGATCTCAGGCAGAAACAACCAGGAATTGCCCTTTGAGTCAAACAGCCTTCAGATGCTTTCAAAGCACGTTTTCAACATAAAACCACCTATTGGATTGAAAAATACAGTACAAGTCTGCATTGCTTTGGGATAGTGTGAAGAGATTCTTCACACAATGTGGACTCTTTGAACTGATCTCATGGGTCTAATTTCAGTCTGCCACAGCTGAGATTTTCCTGTGTGCAGTTTTAAGCACTGGCCAAACTCAAGGGTGCATAGCAGGTAGTGCTGCAATGATTGTTTTAAGGTAGTTGTCAGATTATTAGAACTTATGCCTGGATTCATGATTAAAGTTGACTTTGGAACATGGAACACAGCCCTGTTTACTTAAGGAACTGGTTTTGGATCTCAGAATGGTCTAGCACTTAGGGCTTAACATGTACAGTTTTATTAATATGTCTCTGTGTGAAATAGCAGTGAATGATGTCACACACAATAAGTTTGGGAGCGTTGATTCAGCTCTGGGAAATAAGTCTCTGAATAAAGTTTCCAGGTGCTGGTGAAAACTCTCTTAGTAATTGAGGTTTATGTTGCTTTCAGCACACAAAATTCCTACTAGCAAAGGATAAGGAGTTTTCCCTAATATCACACAGTCAGTGAGGGATATGTTGGAGCTAGCTCAACAATGGCAGTCAGGGTAGATCTGGTGTCAGTATCCCTACTTGCTATGCTGAGCGCTTTACCAGATCTCAGGCAGAAACGCACAGGAATTGCCCTTTGTGGCTAGCAGCCAGCAGCCGCTTTCAAAGCGTGTTTTCATCAGCAAAACCGCAAGGTCGATGACAGCATACAGTACAATTCGGCATATCTTTGAGAATGGGTGGAGAGATTCTACACATATTGTGACCCTTTGTAATGAGCTAACAGATCGAATTTCAGTCTGTCACAGCAGAGATTTTCTGTCTACTGTTTTAAGAACTAGCCAAACTGAAGCGTGCAGGCAAGTAGTGCTTCAATGATTGTTTTCAAGTAGTTGCCAGAGGATTCGAACTTAGGCTTGGATTCAGGAATAAAACTGGCTTTGGTATGTGGAACACAGGCTTGGATTCTTACAAGTAATAGAATTAGAAACCTGAATGTTCTAGCACTGGGGGCTTCTCTTCTACAGATTTATTAATATGTCTCTGTGTGAAAAATCGTCCAATGATATAAAACCCAATGAGTTTGAGAGTGTTGATTCAGCTCTGGGAAAGGAGTTTGTGAATAGAGTTGCCAGCTGCTGGTGAAAACTCTCTTAGAAATACAGGGTTATTTTGCTTTCAGCACACAAACTTCTTACCAGGAAAGCATAAGGAGCTTTCTCTAATATCACACAGTCAATGAGGTATACGGTGGAGCTAGCTCAACAATGTCAGTCAGTGCAGAGCCTTTTTCTGTATCCTCCCTTGCTATGCTGAGCGGTTTAGCAGATCTCAGACAGAAACGCACAGGAATTGCCCTTTGTGGCTAGCAGCCAACAGCCTTTTTCAAAGCGTGTTTTCAAGAGGAAAACCGCCTAGTGGATTAAAGCATACAGTACAAGTCTGCATTCCTTTGAGATAGTGTGAAGAGATTCTACACCCAGTGCGGACTCTTTGAACTGATTTCATGGGTCTAATTTCTGTCTCCCACAGCTGAGATTTCCCTGTCTGCAGTTTTCACCACTGGCCAAATTCAAGGGTGCTAGCAGGTAGTGCTGCAATGATTGTTTTCAGCTAGTTGTCAGAGGATTAGAAATTAGGCCTGGATTAATGAATCTAGCTGGCTTTGGAACATGGAAAACAGGTTTGGATTCTTAAAAGGAAGTGGATTTGGAACCCAGAATGTTATAGCACTCTGGGCTTCCCTTTTCCAGATTTATTAATATGCCTCTGTGTGAAATAGCAGCCAATGATGTCACACACAATAATTTTGGGAGCATTGATTCAGGTCTGCGAAATAAGTCTGTGAATAGGGTTTCCAGCTGATGGTGAAAACTTTCTTAGAAATGCAGCTTTATGTTGCTCTCAGCACAGAAAATTCTTACCAGCAATGCATAAGGAGCTTTCCCTAATATCACACAGTCAGTGAGGGATATGTTGGAGCTAGCTCAACAATTGCAGTCAGTTCAGAGCCGGTTTCAGTATCCCCACTTGCTATGTTGAGAGGTTTAGCAGATCTCAGGCAGAAACGCCCAGGAATTGCCCTTTGTGCCTAGCAGCCAGCAGCCACTTTCAAAGTGTGTTTTCAACAGCAAAATCGCCTAGTGAATTGAAACATACAGTACAAGTGTGCATTGCTTTGAGATAATGTGAAGAGATTCTACACCTACTTGGGTTCTTTGAACTGAGCCAAATGTCAAATTTCAGTCTGCCAAGCAGAGATTTTCCTGAGTGCAGTTTTAAGCACTGGCCAAACTCAAGAGTGCATAGCAGGTAGTGCTGCAATGACAGTTTTCAGGTCATTGTCAGAGGATTAGAACTAGGCTTGGATTCATGAATAAAGCTGGCTTTGGAATGTGGAATATAGGCTTGGATTCTGAAAAGGAAGTGGATTTGTAACCCAGAATGGTCAAGAACTCTGGGCTTCCCTTCTACATATTTATTAATATGACTCTGTTTGGAAAAGAATCCAATGATATTAAACCCAATGAGTTTGAGAGTGTTGATTCAGCTCTGGGTAATAAGTCTGTGAATAGAGTTTCCAGGTGCTGGTGAAAACTCTCTAGGGACTTCACATTTATGTTGCTTTCACTACACAAACATCTTTCCAGCAAAGCATAAGGAGCTTTCCCTATATCACACAGTAAGTGAGGTATATGGTGGAGCCAGCTCACCAATGGCAGAGAGTGCAGAGCTGGTTTCATTATCCCCAATTGCTATGCTGAGCGGTATAGCAGATCTCAGGCAGAAACGCACAGGAGTTGCCCTTTGTGGCTAGCAGCCAGCAGCCACTTTCAAACATGTTTTCAACAGCAAAACCGCCTAGTGGATTAAAGCATACAATACAATTCTGCATTTCTTTGATATAGTGTGAAGAGATTCTACACCCTGTGTGGACTCTTTGAACTGATCTCATAGGTTTAATTTCAGTGTGCCAGAGTGGAGATTTTCCTGTCTGCAGTTTTAAGCACTGTCCAAATTGAAGAGTCCATAGCAGGTAGTGCTTTAATGATTCTTTTCAGGTAGTTGTCAGAGGATTAGAACTTAGGCTTGGATTCATGAATAAAGCTGGCTTTGGAATGTGGAAAACAGGCTTGGATTCTTAAAAGGAACTAGTTTTGGAACACAGAGTGTACTAGCACTCTGGGTTTCCCTTCTCCAGATTTATTAATATGTCTCTGTGTGATGTAGCAGCCAATGATCTCAAACACAACGAGATTGGGAGCGTTAATTCATCTCTGGGAAATAAGTCTGATAACAGAGTTTCCTGCTGCTCATGAAAACTCTCTTAGAAATGCAGGGTTATTTGGCTTCCAGCACACAAAATTCTTACTACCAAAGGAAAAGGAGTTTTCCCTAATACCACACAGTCATTGAGGTATATTTGGAGGTAGCTCAACAATGGCAGTCAGTGCAGAGCCGTTTTCAGTATCCCCACATGCTATGCTGAGCAGTTTAGCAGATCTCAGGCAGAAACACCCAGGAATTGCCCTTTGAGTCTAGCAGCCTTCAGTCGCTTTCAAAGCGAGTTTTCAACAGCAAAACCGCAAAGTGTATTAAAGCATACAATAAAAGTCTGCATTGCTTTGAGATAGTGTGAAGAGATTCTACACCCAGTGTGGGCTCCTTGAACTGAGATCTCGGGTCAAATTTCATTCTGCCACCGCAAAGATTTTCCTGTCTGCAGTCTTAAGCACTAGCAAAACTCAAGTGTTCATATCAGGTAGTGCTGCAACGATTGTTTTCAGGGAGTTGTCAGAGTATTACAACTTAGGCTTGGATTCATGAATAAAGCTGGCTTTGGAACATGGAACACAGGCTTGGATTCTTAAAAGGAACTGGAATTGGAAACCTGAAAATTCTAGCATTTTGGGCTTCCCTTCTACAGATTTATTAATATGTCTCTGTGTGAAATATCAGCCAATGATACCAAAGCCAATGAGTTTGGGGGTGTAGATTCAGCTCTGGGAAATAAGTCTGTGAATGAAGTTTCCAGCCGCTGGTGAAAAGTCTCTTAGAAATGCAAGGTTATTTTGCTTTCAGCATACAAACTTTCTTCCAGAAAAGCATAAGGACCTTTCCCTAATATCACACAGACAGTGAAGTATATGTTGGAGTTAGCTCCACAATGGCAGCCAATGCATAGCCGGTTTCAGTATTCCCACATTCTATGCTGAGCGGTTTAGCAAATCTCAAGCAGAAAGGCACGGTAATTGCTCTTTGTGGCTAGCAGCCAGCAGCTGCTTTCAAAGTGCGTTTTCAACAGCAAAAGCGCATAGTGGATTAAAGCATGCAATATAAGTCTGCATTGCTTTGAGATAGTGTGAAGAGATTCTACACCCAGTGCGGGCTCTTTGAACTGAGATCATGGGTCAAATTTCAATCTACCATAGTAAAGATTTTCCTGTCTGCAGTTTTAAGCACTAGCCCAACTCAAGTGTTCACATCAGGTAGTGCTGCAATGACTGTTTTCAGGTAGTTGTCAGAGGATTAGAACTTAGGCATGGATTCATGAATAAAGCTGGCTTTGGAACGTGGAACATAGTCTTGGATTCTTAAAAGGAACTGGAATAGGAAACCTGATCATTCTAGCACTGTGGGCTTCCCTTCTACAGATATATTAATATGTCTCTGTGTGAAAAAGCAGCAAATGATACCAAACCCAAAGAGTTTGGATGTGTTGACACAGCCCTGGAATTTAAGTCTGTGAATGACGTTTCCAGCTGCTGGTGAAAACTCTCTTAGACATGCAGGGTTGTTTTGCATTCAGTCTACAAACTTCCTTCCAGGAAAGCATAAGGACCTTTTCCTAATATCACACAGACAACGAGGTACATGTTGGAATTAGCTCAACAATGGCAGTCAGTGCAGAGCTGGTTTCAGTTTCCCCACTTGCTATGCTGAGCGGTTTAGCAGATCTCAGGCAGAAAAGCACAGGAATTGCAATTTGTGGCTAGCAGCCAGCAATCACATTTAAAATACGTTTTCAAGAGCAAAACAGCATAGTGGATTAAGGCAAACAATACAAGTCTGCATTGCTTTGAGATAGTGTGAAGAGATTCTACACCCAGTGTGGACTTTTTGAACTGATCTCAAGTGTCTAATTTCATTCTGCCAGAGCTGAGATTTTCTGTGTGCTGTTTTCAGCACTGGCCAAACACAAGGGTGCGTAGCAGGTAGTGCTGCAATGATTTTTTTCAGGTAGTGTCAGAGGATTA
>PVKS010048144.1:0-12526 GCA_004027875.1 Aplodontia rufa | reverse complement strand
CACTGGAAGAATGGATCCAAAAACTGTGGTACATTTATACCATGGAATATTACACAGCAATTAGAAACAATGATATTGCAGCCTTTGAAGGTAAATGGATGGTTATGGAAGAGATCATGATGAGTAAAATCAGCTTAACCCAGAGATCTAAGGGTCGATTGTCTCCACTCATCTGTGGAGGTGGGGACTAGACCCTGGAAAATGAGAAAGTTGGTCTATTAGCATGTGTTAAATCTAGATAAGATGTAATGCTTTACAACCTAATACTTTTTTTAGAGATATAGTGGGAAGGGGAAGGGTGGGATAAGGGAGGGTAATTGGGGGGGCACTCCTGGGGGTAATTGCAATATCCAGAATATATACACATTTTATATTATTTTGTTAAAATCTTGTAAGGTTGTTCAAAAATAAAAAAAAAAAGATTTTCCTGTGAGTTGAGATTGTTATACTGTTTTCCAGTTTTAGTTTTTTGTTTTTTTTTTTAAAAGATAATCAATTTTTATTGAGTTTTTCACATGGCTTTCATTGCTCTGACACTTAGTTGTGTACGTGGGTGCTGGGGTTTGAACCCATGTACTCATGCATGTTGGGCAAGCGCTGTAACCGTCGAACCACTGCTCCAGCCCCCCAGTTTTAGTTTTTAAATATGATGAGTTATAGTAATCAATCTGTAATATTAAACCAACTTTGCATCCCCAGGACAAAACTTGCTTGGTCACAATGTATTATCCTTTTCATATATTGTTGATACAATTTGTTAAATTTTGAATAGAATTTTTATTGATGTTCTTGAGGGAGAAAAAAAACCCCTCTCCTTTTAATGGTATGCATAATTCCCTAAAAAACTTGCATCTCACAATCTTCTGTCAAATTAAATATGGATTATATCAAGTGGCTGTACTGGTCCATTCAGTTTCTTTCTGGAAATATGAATTATCCTCCTGGGGATTTTCAGATTTTCAGAGTTTTATCATTTAGGGCTTTATAAATGTCCTCAGTCATAGGCACATATGTTTTTGCTGTGTCATCCAAGAAATATAAGGCATCTTTGATGACTGCAGGATTATAACCCTCCTCCATGAGGGTTACTTTTCGGTGTTTGAAAGTTCCAGTGATCTCAATGATATCCTGAAAAAGATCAAACCATCCACATTGTGTTGTGTTTTGCAATTGATTAGGGTGTAAGGTGAGGAGTAGGGGTGGGGCATGGGGCCTTGGCTGTGCATTGGCATTTCTGATTGATGTGAGAGCTGTGAAGTGAGTTCTTGATACCCATTGGGCTTGTTTTCAGAATTTCCACTAGGGGCGCTGTTTGAAGCATTTGTTTTTATTGCCTTAGGATCATCTGCGGTGAGGGGTGCCCGTGGTGAGGTACCTCTAACTAGATTTCTGAGTGCAGCTGTGATGCCTGGTGCTCAGTATCCCTGCAGGTATCCCTGGGGTGTCTGGGCTAACAGTGGGAGTGGGAGGAGGGGGTCATTTACACACAGGCAGCTTTGTTGACCCGATCTGTTTGTTAGACTGAACACTTTCTACAATGTTAATTGAGATCTCTGGAGATAGTTCATGTTTACATCTCTTTATCATCGGTGCTTTATAAATGAACATCAATAGAAATAACCCTATATATTCAGCAATGTCTAGGATCCTAAGACTTCTTTTCTCAAGTCTTTGGTTATAGAATCAAAAAGCTTATAGTTTGAAGTGAGAGTGTTAAACCAATGGAAAGGATTAAGTTTTTTCTTTTGTTTTTTAAAGAGAGGAGAGAGAGAGAGAAAGGGAGAGAGAGAGAGGAAGAGAGAATCAACTTATTTATTTATTTATTCATCTGGCCTTTGTTTCTCTGACACTTACTTGTGTATATGGTGCTGGAATTTGAACCCAGGTCCTTGCACATGCCAGGCAGGTGCTGTAACCATTGAGCCACTGCTTCAGACCCAAAAGGATTAAATTTTGAGGAAAAAAAAATCCCTCCAGCAGATTGTTAAGTTTGGCAGTTCCAACTGGCTAAGGATGCCTAAATTTTACCTTATAGGGTAGGAGTTCAGTGTATTTTTTTATTCCTTAAAATTAGAAACAACAAATAGGAGGGTTAGAGTATTTCTATTTAAAGTGTCATACTTCATCAAACAGACTTTGTGAGAGTTTTGCTAAGATGATTGTTGAATAAACTGCACTGTGACTTTAGGGATAAAGGGATTAGGATTGGATTTCTGCTAGCCATGTTCTGTGGTATTTTTGCTTCCTTGTTGAACTACACTTCTTTCTGAGCTTCCTGGAAAAGGCAGGGCAAATTTGGCAATGTGGTCACCACTGGAGAAGGGGAGTTGTTTCCTAAGAGACAGGGTCTTTAAGAGAGAGGAGAACTGAACTTGATAAGATGTCTCACCTGTATTCTCAGAAAGCGAGGCCTTGCATAACTGGGCAGGTAATCGGCAACGTGGTGAAAGAGTTTCTTTCCGTCAAATTCTTGGTTTTCTTTAATCTTGATGGAGGCCATGCCAATTCGGCCCTCATGACCTAGATCGGAAGTAGGAACAAAGTAGAGGTTTATTTCATTTGTGAGACTTCGTTAGTTCAAGAAACTGTACACTGAGCCAACATTATGACATGGGTTTCTTTGGATAGTTGTAATTTTGTCTTCAAATATATGTTTAAGTTTTTCTAAGGTGGATATGTTATTACTCATGATAAGAATAATAATAGTTATGCATTGATTGAATCTGTAATAGATACATATTATGGATTATCTCATTTAATCCTCACAACAACCTTATGAAGAGGTACAAATATTATCTTTATTTTATAGATAAAGAAGTTGAGACTTTTTTTTTAAGAGAGAGGGACAGTGAGAGAGAGAGAGAGAGAGAGAGAATCAATTTTATTTAGTTTTTCATGTGGCTTTTGTTGCTCTGACACTTTGTTGTGCGTGGTGCTGGGGTTTGAACCCTTGTCCTCACTCATGCCAAGCAATCACCATAACTGCGGAGTCTCTGCTCCAGCCCCAAGAAGTTGAGACTTAAAGCCATTAAGAGACTTGTTCAAGGGGCTGGAGCGGTGGCTCAGTGGTTACAGTGCTTGCCTGGCATGCATGAGTACATGGGATTGAACCCCAACTAAGTGTGGGAGCAACAGAAGTCACATGAAAAACTAAATTTTTCTCTCTCACTATCCCTCTTGTAAAAAAGAGAGAGAGAGAGAGAGAGAGAGACTTGTTCAAGATAACACAGCAGGGCTGGGCATGGTGGCGCACGTCTGTAATCCCAACAGTTTGGGAGGCTGAGGCAGGAGGATTGTAAAGCCAGCCTCAGCAATTAAGTGAGGCTATACGCAATTAAGTGAAACCCTATCTCAAAATAAAAAAGAAAAAAGGGTTGGCTCAGCAGTATGTGTCCCTAGATTCAATTTTTAGTAAAGGGAGAGAGAGAGAGAGGGCGAATGAAAAAGATGCAGCAAATCCTAAGCAGGGTCAGAAATTTAATCCAGGCAGGCTGGAGATCCTGTGCTTGTGACAATTATCCTTCTTGGCAGCCTACACAGAGATATCTCAGTGGGACAAGGGTCAAACTTGTGGTTAAAAATTGTTTATGGAGTCCAGTGATAAGTGCTTGCTCCACCATCATGAATGAGTGAGCTCAGGTTGTTCTTTAGTTACACTCCAGGCACAAATAACCTTGGAGACCTATTCATTCAGTGAAGTTCCTAAGAGCTTTGCTCTCTGCATTTCAGAGCAGCTGCAGGTCAGGAGGTGAAGGCAGGGGAGGGGGTGAGCTGTTTTATGCCTTCCCGTTCAGGCCACCAGTCTCAAGAGACTCTGCACTCCACAGGGAAAACAGATCCTAAGAGCAGGGATGTTAGTGGAGAGGTGTTCAGAACAATTACCATTGCTTTCTTGTGAGGACAATGATAATTAGGTATTAATACATCTTCTACACGGCTGAGCAGACCCAGTGGGAATCCAGTCCACTTCCCTGAACTACTTAGCTGTAATCAGAGATGCGGAAGGAGCCTATCTAGGTTACCTGGGCCCCAGCTTTTGAAATCTCTCCCTTGGGTGATTGTGTGTTTACCTATGGCTCTAAAGAACAATTTTTTTTAAAGAAATGCTACCTCATCTGATTTGCCTTTCAGCTGAAGGTCTAAAGGCAGGAGACAGTGCACCAGATCCTCTTTCTTTTAGGCGTCCCAGGCATCTGCCTTAGGAATCTTGAATATCTCCAATTAGCTTCTTTTAGAATTAACTTAGGGGGTGATGCAACAGAAATCTTCTGCGTTAACTAGCTCCTTGTTTCTTGTTCTGGCAGTGATAAAGCAAAGCTGGACAAGGAGGAAATGGGCCTGTTGGTGTGTAACCTCTGCCCTGATTCCCAGAGCTTGGTTCGTGATGAACTCTGCTCTAGGAAGAAGGTTCCAGTCTATACCAGTTGTGGGCTAAGTCTATAGATCAGTTCTGATCAAGTGTTCTCTAGAACTGCACTGTTCAATAAACTAGCCATCGGTCACATGTGGCTATTAAACTATAATTTAATTACAATTAAGTAAAATAAAAATGCAATTCCTCAGTCATACTAGCCATGTTACCAGTGCTCAGTAGCCACATGGTAGCTCTTGGCAGTGAAGATACACATCGTTTTTGCCGTCATTACTAGCAGCCTAGCTGAGGGACCCTGTCTGGATCCTGGCTGGCTGGATTCAGTTACTGGCCTGTATAAAAAATAGAGAAAAGGTGGAAGTTTCTTCTCTCTTCCTTCAAAGCCTGTTTTGAATAGAACCCATTTTCCTACCAATTTGACTGAATATTTCTGGAGCAGCAAGCATTGTAGCCCTGCCCTCTTCCCCTGTGCAATACTAATGTCACCTGGCAAAACTTTCAGAAAATTATGTTGTGGATGGAAAGTTCTAGAAGGTAGTTGGACAGTTCTGGTGTGATACCTAGAAAAGTCATCTCCATTCTAGGCTCAATCCTGGAAGTTCTGTCCTGGTGCCAAGCTGAGATCTGTGAGGACTTTGCTCAGAGTCAATCCTGGTGGACTGGTGCCTTACTTTAGATGGGCCTGCTGCATTGCCAGGCTAGGGTGGGGCTGTCTGTGGATAGGAGGCCAGCTGGCAGCAAGAGTGGCAACAATAATCCAGAATCTGAAAGTTGGGAGGAACTTCAGAATTCATCTCTCTAATTTTTCACTGCTGTAAGAATTATACCAGGATCCCAGGTAAGACATCCACCCTCCTGTTACATGCCCTAGTTGGTGGAACATTCCCAAACCCAGGGGACAAGCCCATTCAAGTTTTGGTCCCTCTGGTTATAAAAGAGTTCTCAGGCTAAAGTTTTCTGCTGATCATTTCAACCCATTAATTTTAGTTCTGATCACTGAGCCAACACAGAACGTACCTGTTCCTTGTTCTACCTATCTTCCAATCATTTGAAGACTATTAACCTCCTCTTCTTTGTTTTATATTAATGGCCCCCAAGTCTAACTGGTTGTTAGTCTTATTTGGGAATTAAGAAAAAAAGACATGCAGATTTCAAGTTCTACATCTCAGAGGTTCTGATCCTTTAGGTCTAGATTTTAAAGATTTCCAGATGATTTTGATGATTGACCAAATTTTGGTAACCATTGGGCTTCAGTGCTTCTTATACTTTAGTGGGGTTTTTTTTCCCCCTGTAAGTTGTGATAAAGCTCATAATATAAAATCCATCATTTTAACAATTAAAAATGTATAATTCAGTGGCACTTAGTGCCCTCTCAATGTTGTACAATCACCATCAGTACCTAGATCTAGAACATTTTCATCACCTCCAAATTGGACTTTAGTGTTTTTAAGAATCATTGGAGGAGCCAGGCACCATGGCACATGCCTATAATACCAGTAGCTGAGGAAGCTGAGGCAAGAGGATCCTAAGTTCAAAGCCAGCCTCAGCATCTTAGCGAGGCCCTAAGCAACTTAGTGAGACCCTGTCTCAAAATAAGAAATAAAACAGGCTGGTGATGTTGCTCAGTGGTTAAGTCCCCTGGGTTCAAACCTGGTACCATAAAAAAAAAAAAGAAAGAAAAAAAGAAAAGAAAAGAATCACTAGAGGGTAGCTTCCTGTGGCCCTGTCTCAGAGGTTCTGATGTAGCAGCATCAGGTTTGGGGTTGGCCTGAAAAATGCATTTTCTTTATTTATTTAAGAATTTCTTCTTATTTGTTTATTGGTGCATTACACATTGTAACAGTGGTGGAATTTGTTGTTATATATTCATATATAACAGACACAATAAAACAATAAAATTTGGTCAATATAATTCCCCTGTATTTTCCCTTTCCCTCCTTCCTTCCCTTCCCCATCCCTTTCCTCTACTCTATTGAACTCTTTGATTTTCATGATACTCAAGAAGTTGCATATTTAATAAGATCCTAGGTGATACAGATGTGACTAATATGACCCCACTTTGAGGAACACTGGGCTAGGTCCTTCCTCTTCCATTTTCCATTTTTTTGGTTTGTGTTACTTTTGTAAAAATTCGGCATTTAAAAGCACACATGACCTTCCAAGAGGGCTTTAGAAGAACCCATGGTAGCACGATGATTGACAACCACAACTTGGACCCTTGTGTTACGTTCAGCCTAGCGTCTGGTGCATTCTGCTTGGGTCCAACATGAGGATTATTTTGTACCCTCTCACACACTGTGCCCTGAGATGTGGGTATACTTCCCATGGTGTCGGTGTCAGAGGGTCACAGAGAAACTGGCAAGAGATCACCAAACGTTCTTCAAAAAATAAAAAGCACAAGGTCAAGTGATACTGCCACGGCTCAGGAAAGAGGGACTTTTGAAGATGTGGGTGAGAATCACAAATACCGAGTTCTGGGGGAAATAATAATAATGCTCCTAGCATCTCAAATTTGGACAATGGTTTGGAAGTTTCACTCCTTTTTGACATCTATAATTAAAATGATTTATTCTCATGAAAACCCTCATGTGTATATTTGATAATTATGTTTGATATTTATGAATTAAAATAAATCAGTTCTCCTGACAATCTCACCTAGTTTTAGTGACTGGCCTGAGGTCAAATAGCCAGCAGGAAATGGAGCCAGGACTCAAGGTTAGACATTGGCTCTTCTCTGTGGCACAAGCAGATCTGCAGATATGGCCTTGGTGACACCACTTGGATGATTATGAAACTCAGTGGGTTGAGTTAGGGTCAGGGTCCTAGTTAAAAAAAAAGAAGCTGAACAAAATCAGCTCCTTCTCAGATCTTCTTCCTAGCAACTATAGTTGTTTTCATTTGTGCTGCCTCGTTCACCATTTCCCAGCTCTCACGAACTTGACACATCATTTCTCAACATGGGCCAGACATAGCATGTGGCCCTCCATTTGGGAGACTTTGCTTGCTGGAGAGCCCAAGAATAGCACAGCAGAATTACAGAGAAAGACCAGCTTTGGATGGACTGAGTTTCCTTTTACAGTGGAACATCAAACTCCTTATGCCCTGGTGACTGGATGACTTGTTAAATTCTCCAGCTTGAAGAAGAAAGCAAAAACGAACTGCCCTGGGGTTAAATTTATGTTCAGTAACTATATGAGTGTAGGTACAGATTTCTAATATCTTGTACATACCTGGCACAGGCACTCCATAAACATTTACTTCTTGGACAAAATCAACCAGTCCTACTATGTCAGCAACTTCTGTGGTGGCCACGTTTTCCCCTTTCCACCTGAAAGAAAAGGTCAGGTTAGCAGAGGCCACTGGTGCTTTCTGGCCCATGTGGCAAATGCAGAGAGCAGGTGTTTCCTTCAGAACTCTTTGGGGTGGCTGGTGTCATCTTCCCCATCTTGATTCCCTCAATTGCCCAACTTAGTCATGGCATTCTGCTTGAGGAATAAAAAGTAAAAGTATAACACTAAAGTTATACGGGATTTCAATCTTGCTGGGTGAAGCATGACAGAAAGATTGATGCTCTAATGTTAAAATACAGGGGCTGGGACTGTAGCTCAGTGGAAGAGCATGTGTTTAGCATATGTGAGGCCCAGGGTTCAACTCCCTGCACCAAAAAGGCAAAAATAAAAAGAAAACAAAAACCTAAAGTTATAATGCAGTCTTGGCTAAGAAAGGCACTGGAAATCTGAAACAAATCTCAACTACTTTTCTCTGTGTTTAGGGCACTCAAGCTTCCTTATTTACTAACTCAAGTTGCTACTGAATTCAATTAATAAACTTGCATTTAATAGAATTTCATATTTGTATTTCAAGGTCTCAAGGGAGCAAGAAAACTCTTAATTTAAGGGGAAAATCATACTTTTATTACAGGGAAATTATAATGTTAAGGCCCACCAGGTGCTATTTTTCACTTAATAAAGAGGTGAATTTTGTTTTACACAAAAACTCTTTTAGATCTCTTAGAAGTATCCTTTCAATAATGTGAAAGCGGCATTAAATAATGATTTGGACCCTGAGTTGCGGAATATTGGGGAAGGAAGGAGTCCTGAGAATCTTCAGGATCTTCGTGAAATGGGTAGAAAGACTTGAGGTCTAGAGGCATTATCTGCCTCGCTGACACTCTGATCAGTAGTGGAAGTAACCCTGGGCGCTTGGTTCTCATTCACTCATGATGGCTCTGCCGTGCTCAGACAACTTCCGTGGCTTCCTCATTCACTGACACAGAAAGTAATCATGTGCTTCAGGCACTGTGCTGGGTGCTGGGGGGCGGACAGACACAGGGCCTGCTGTTGTCAGGGAGTTCACAGGAGAGAGGCCTGTGTCAGAGGCTGGAGGGCTCTAATGTGGGGAATTAATTTCATGGTCTATTAGAATGACTTTCGGAGTTCTTTTTGCTAACTTTGGGGTTGGTGGGAAACCATTCGGTTGGGACGGAGAGGAGGAGGAGGGGCTCTGTCCTCCTCACTTTCTGTTCAACCAGATCAATTCCACTTTAATTTGCCTTTGATTTTAGCTGAAGAAAAGACCTGTGACAGGGAACAGTGTGAAAATCTCTGGCTGTCCTAATAATAAAGGACAAATGAGAGTAGCTGCAGGGACTTTAAGTACCAAAAATCAGACAGGTTTTCTGACTCATTCTCATCTGGTATTGCTCAGCCAAGAGCATTATAGAGCTACACTTTATATATTTTGTCCTTTATTCTCTGGGCATACAGGAGGTGGAGCTGACATACCAAAGAGACAAGAGGAAATGAAGCAACATACTCCAAGTGAACACCATTCAATGTAGGAGTAAATCAAATTGTGCATGTGGTTATTTTGGGCTCAATAATGCAGAAAAACCAACCGGAATGTATCTCCAACTCTGTCATGGAAGTAGATGAAATTTTCATCATCAATCATTAAGAGATCTCCAGTGTTGAAATACAGGTCCCCTTTCTTAAAGACATCTCTCAGTTTTTTCTTCTCTGTCTGAGTTTTTCCTCCAGCATAGCCATTAAACGGTGTAAGTTGTGTGATTTTGCAAATCAGGAGTCCAACCTCACCTACGACAGAAGAAAGTAACTTGTTATTTTGTGTGCTAGAAATAAACAAATTTTATTATCAACTTTCTCTGAAAACTAATGCTGTATGACCTACTGGAAATAAGCTGGTTGCAGAAAGTGCCATCTTCCTGCCCATGTTCATAAACATTATGCACATGCGTATACATGTATATCACACATGCACATTAACACACATTTATAATTATTTTAATGCTAATTTTGTTCTGATAGTGATTTGTGCATGTCACTAGACAAGTGCACGGTAGTTAAAGCTTACAGATAAAGGTCACCTAAAGCTACCTATAGTTTTGCAACCATAATTACATATCCTTTCCCACAAAACACTTTATAAGCAAGAGGTTGTTAAAATAGCTTATATTGTTTCTTTGGAAGCATGTTTCATTGTTCAACAAGTAAATTTCTTAATAAAAAATAGCTTTAAAACTACAATTATGTTACATGTAATGGTAAATTAGCTCCTTTCTTCTAAATTCTATACCTATTTTTGAAGGTACTTAATTAAATCTTTTTTTCCCCTCACTCTGATAAACTTTACCATGTGGCAATAATGCGTTAGTCTTAAAAGTAATTTGATCAAGATAAGAAAAGTCACAGGATACACAAACAAAAAGTCTACTGTACCTTTTGGAACTTTGATGCAATATCCATTTCCATCACGGAAAGGTTCATCTTTCTCCACATCGTATTTAATCAGCTCATAAGTTATGATTTTCTAGCAAAATTGAAACATATCATTTTGAGTACTTTATTGTATATATTAAGGTACATGAAGTACACATATTGCAAGCGTACAGCTTGGTGAAATTTTGCATTTATATATATCCATGGAGTTACCACCTCCATCAAGATAGTAAATATTTTCATTTCACTTAAAGTGTTTGCTCCTGTTCCTTTCTGTGAAGTAAACCACCACTCTGACATTTATCATCATCAATTAATTTTAAACTTCAACAAAATAAATGTCTTTATGTTTGTTTCTTTAACTCAACATGTCTTGAGTACTCATCCATTCATGCTGGTATTCTCATTAATGGCTTATTTATTATTATTATTATTATTATTTGCTTTTTGGTGCTGGAGATTGAACCCAGGGCCTCATGCTTGCTAGGCAAGAATTCTGCCACTGAGCTACGTTCCCTGCCCTAGTTGTTCATTTTTTATTGTCATGAAAATTTTCCTCTATAAATATACAACAATTTATTTGTCTGTTCTCCTATTAATGGATATTTAAATTTTACTATTATAAATAAAGCTAGTAGGGTAGAGCTGTGGCTCAGTGGTTACAGCGCTTGCCTGGCATGCATGAGAACATGGGTTCAAACCCGAGCACCATGTACACACAAAGTATCAGAGCAATTAAAGTCACATGAAAAACTAAATAAAATTGATTCTCTTGCTCTCTTTCATACTGTCCCTCTCTTTAAAAAAAATAAAGCTTGTAGGAACATTCTTTTACATGTCTTTTGATGGACATATGACAAGTGTGTTTTTAAAAATCTTATACAACCTTATATTAATATGCCATCATTAGATTTTTTACATTTCCAGAGTGTATTATCCAAAATATTTAAGGATCAAAGGTAAAAATATTTTGTGCCTTTGACTATGAAGTTAAAATTATATAATACTTAATGGTATAAGAATTTAAATTTAAGTAATTCAGTAAGAACAATACTAAGTATGTTATTTTCCATACTAATGGAAAAATCACATGCATGACAGTATTCGGATATAATTGTTAGCCATGATTACTGTGTCCTTTTCAAGCTCATATCCAACTCTATGGGATAAAGTAATCAACTACATGCTTTAGTAGGAGCAGATAACTTCATTAAAAAATCAGGTGGTATTTGTGGTCAACAAACACAGATCTTACCATTATTTACAAGAATATACAGAGTTTCTGGGTAGTAACACTTCTTCCACATCAATTTCAGGGGTATCTTATTCCTCTTTTTAGTTTTTAAAAAGTGGTTTTGTTTAATAAAATATGGCAATCAATGGACGAGAAGGCAAAGAACTAGTAATGCATGGCACCAACTTCTAAGAAGGAAGTTTGGTAGAAAACATGTTCCTTTAAAATTATTCTTTTTGAGCACCAGTAGTAGCAACATCAAGAACTTGCTGGTCCCTTTTTTTCTGACCTGCATGTAGCCTTGGTCAGAGGTTTGGCCTGGTCCAGGTTGGATTGGCGCTAACAGGAAAGCACTGACACTGTCAGCTCAGTATGGGAGTCACTAACCAGATGTGACTATCGAACTCTTGACAGTGTGAATGAAGAATGGAATTAAAATTTGTGTTTATATAATTTAAATTTTAATAACTACATGTAGCTAGTGGTTATTGTATTGGATGATGCAGGTGTGAAGGACAGGGGAGAACCTTGTGTGGTGAGGGTTTGGCTCCCACCGTCAGAGGCACCTTGGACTGGGGAGCACCTTGAGCTCAGGACAGAATATAAGAAATGTAATGGTAATGATCAATCTAGCTACAATCACCCAAGACTATTATACGACAGATATTAGTCTCTGAGAGCTTTTTGAAAAGTATTTAATTTAGTCCTTTCAATAATCCTTATTAACCCTGAGTACAGGTCAGGCATTGGGCCCAATATTTGATCATTTTATTTCATTTGGTACTGGGAATTGGACCTAGATGTGCTTTACTGAGCCACATCCTCAGGCATTTTTATTTTTTATTTTGAGAAACAGTCTTGCTAAGTTGCTTAGGGCCTCTGCTAAGTTTCTGAGGCTGGCCTCAAACTTGCAATCCTTCTGCCTCAGCCTCCTGAGTTGCTGGGATTACAGGTGTGCACCACCATACTCTGCTGCTATTTTTAATCTTTATTTTAGGATGATGAGATGGAGGCCTAAAGAATGTAAGTGAGTTGCCCACGGTCACTCAGCTGGTGCATAGTGGTGCTGGGATTTGCAGTCCAGAGCTGAAATTCTTATGCATAGAGACCACTGTCCACTGTCCTCTCTACCCTGAGGACAAATGTTGCCTGGGAGCTCTGGTGTGGCTGTTTTGGGAGCAG
>PVKS010048143.1:0-12531 GCA_004027875.1 Aplodontia rufa | reverse complement strand
TATCCCTCCCTTCCCTTTCCCTTTATAACTCTAAAAAAAAGATATTAGATTATAAAGCATTACATCTTATCTGGATTTAACTCATGTTACTAGACCAACTTTCTCATTGTCCAGGGTCTAGTCCCCACCTCCACAGATGAGTGGGGACAATCGACCCTTAGATCTCCGGGTTAAGCTGATTTTACTCATCATGATCTCTGAAAGAAGATATTTAATGATGCCAAACATGATATTTTCTTTTGTGTTATGGAGCCTGGACTGCCACTGGGTGCCCTTTCCTGGACAGTATTAGAATGCATGCTGACAATGTTTGCTTCCAACTCAGCTGTTTCCAAAGCTCAATTTACATTCTTCTGAGGTTTTTAACATATGACTTAAGATCTATCAGGAAGAGGTAATGCTTTAATGCTGTCCTGCACATATAATGCATAACTCCAACAATTGAAAAAAGTGAAAAGATTTGATAGTTGGTAACATGAAAATTAAGGGGTAAAATTATACTTTT
This sequence comes from Aplodontia rufa, assembly GCA_004027875.1. NCBI lineage: Eukaryota > Metazoa > Chordata > Mammalia > Rodentia > Aplodontiidae > Aplodontia > Aplodontia rufa. The sequence goes on along the minus strand of PVKS010048143.1, from coordinate 12,026 downwards.
ACAATTATTCAAACACCCTCGATTTAAGACATCATGCAAAATATGTCACAAAATGACTACTAAAATCCAAGTTTATGAAAGGCTAAGCTCACACACTGGAGATGGTAAGTACTGAACCAAATTTCAGAAGCTTGATATGAATTTGTATGGAATGACGTTCTTAGTTTTTCTTTACTTGGTTAAGGGTACATAGAAACAAGAGCCGTGTGTATGTCTTGGCAATAGCAATTTTATACAGAATGTGAAATGTAAGTTTGGGAAGCAGTTTGAAATTTCCTACTTTCTCCGAAGCGTCTATGGAAGTAGGAGACTTTGAAAAGAGCACGGAGAACATGAATCCTTTCTGTGATGACTCTACATTAGCACCTTCCCCATGACACTGGCTCCTTATCTGGAGAAAGGGAGGGTCTCCCAGGCTTATGAGAATTAACCCTTCCTGAAAGTGCAGAAACAATGGCAGTAATGGTGATTATGCTGTTCAAGCATCCATTATATTCATCTCACTAGATCCTTCATATGTTTAGCCACAGTTACCCAGAGTAGGTATTGTTCCCATTTTTACACATGAAGACATGGGGATGAAATAGCTTGAGGTCACAGCATGAATGGGCTGACTTCGTAGACTTTAGTCTTTAAGACTATAAAGACCATGGCTTGTCATATCCTAGAATATGAAACTGCCATCAATCTGTGAACAATCCCATTATAATACCCCATGAATTACATACTACTTCCTCAATTTGGCTTCTTTTGGAAGGAAAAAGATGTTTGGGAATGTTGGCTGCATAGAAATGTGGACTGATTGGTACATCTCCTTTACAGATCCAGTCCTTTTGTGATATAAACCAGAGTTGAGAGGAGAAAGTTTTTTTTGGTGTGTTGCCACTGAGATGGCTGAGTGTTAATTCAGGACTCTTCCATCACCCCCAAGTAGTATAAAGAGATAAAATTAGAAGATTTACACCCTTACATCTGAGTCTAAGAAGGCTCATCTTTTATACCCCAGAAAGGTGTTTCTGAATTCTGCTTGGTGTTCTTGGATAGCTACAGACTTCAGGGAGGCCAGGTATGAGAGGAGGAAGAGCAAGATTTGGACCCAGGAGATTATGACTCAAGAGGTGTATCATTTCCCTTTGTTCCCCCTAGACTAATCATGACTTGCTGGGCACAGCTGTGCAGACTGCTGTGCTTAAACTTAGATTCTGTGCTTATTTGAGAAAAGGCCTGCTATCAACCTTCTATAACCTATTGGACTCAAACTCCCTACTCCTCAAATGGAATTCCCTGGATTCCTGAGCAGAATATTTATAAGTGCTAAATCAGACATTCAGACCCAGGCTCTTCTGGCATGAACAGCTCAGGTAAGAGCATCCCATATAAAGGGGAATCTAGAAAAGGAGCAGGGTCATTAGGAGGATTCCCTAATTTATAAGGATGAATAGACTTGGAACTCTTGGCCAGCTGGTTTTAGATCATGTTCCTATACAAGTCTAATAAGATCCAGAGGGAAGGAATTCTCTTGAAAGGGAACAGTGGAGTCCACACAGTCACAAATAGAGGTTGAAGATAATTCCAGTTCACTAATGTCAGTGCAATACTGACACCTTTCTAGGTGCTTGAAGTAAGTATGCCAACTTATTCTCATGCAACAGAACCAAGCACTGTGGTAGCAAAGGGCCTACTAGACAACAAGACAGACAATACCTATCCTTTTCTAACATTTTCTATCTGGGGAAACATGCAGATAAGCAGACCATTCAGAGAAGTCCAATACAGAAATAGGTTACCCAACTAAGGGGTAAGTCAGGTTTCTGTAAGGAGGTGATATCTAAAGTGGACATGCAACGATTTTCCAGGTGAAAACATTCCAGCACCAGTAAAGATCATGGATGACTGTTAAGACAAAAGAATATGATAGATTTGGGAAACTCATCCTTGGTGGCAGATAGTAAGCATGGTGAGGAAGAGTAAGAACTGTCGTTGGTTATGGTGAATGTATCTAGATGGGGAGAGCATCCTACAGTGAATCCTTAAACTCACCACTGCACAAGAGCTATTGTAGCCTTGTGGTGTAATTTAAGCTACGAGGGCTGCTTCTGCCTAGGGAGGCAAAAGACATCCTGATTGTTAGGATCTCAGGGAAATATCCATTCAGTCCACCCTCACTTAGAGGCTGAGGTGCATCTTTCCAGCCATGGGTACTGTTGTGGTTTGGATGTTTGGATGAAAGGTGTCCCCCTCAAAAAAAAAAAAAAAGCAAGAAACCCTCTACTACTGAGACAATGTGAAAATGCTGAGAGGTGAAATGATTGGGTTTTGAGAGCAGTGATGATTAACTGGCAAATGAAGGCAGGCAGGGTGTGGTTGGAGGAGGTGGGTCCTTGGCAGCATGCTTTTGGTGTATATATTTTGTATATGTATGGTGTGGAGTTTCCTTCTGCTTCTTGGAGCCATGCCTTGAGCCGCTACCCTCCACCACACTCTTCCACCATGATGTTGAGTCTCACCCCAAACCCAGAAGAATGTACCTGACTGTTTGCGCAGTAAGTCCTCTGAAACGAAGGCCTCAAATAAAATTTTTTCCTAAAACCCAACAATATTCTTGTTGGGTTTTAGTAACAGCGGCAAAAAAGATAACTAAAATAGGTGCCCTTTCTCGTGTCATGTGTTCAGAGATGGATACAAAGAGGAAGAGATGAAATAAAGGTGGAATATCCATCAGGAAAACAGCTGACTGTTGTCAGGCATGAAGGAAATGAAAATTTAAGTCTAACTTTCCAGGGCTTTTGGTCAGTCCAAAGGACTGAGGATGTTTTTTTGTGGTTGGGTCATTTCTCTGACATTTACTAAAGATTCTTGGTTCTGTACACTGTTCTCAAATGAGAACGATGCTGTACACAAGCTTCATGACAACTTCTCTGGGCTGGCGTTTTTTTAATGTTTGTTATGAAATGAGGTTAGTTGTACTTCATAACAGGATAAAATAATTTGCCCAAGTTCCTATTGCCAGGATTTGAAATCAGATCTGGAAAATTCCCAAGCCAGAGTACAGAGTATTTTGCTAGTTTGTAGTCTGGCTTGGGAATTAGATAGTAATCCATCTAACTAGTCTCAAGATATAAAAGACAAAGCTTCTTATATACTCCTTACCTTCCTTATAGTCCCTGGAATATAAATTGTGGTTTGATCCTTTACAAAACCAAAACAAGATACAACATGAATTGTTTATTTTCTGTATAGATCCTGCATGCTGAGTAAAAGCATTTCTTTGACCAAATATTCACCTCCTAGGCATCCTAACGCTCTACACTGAACATATCTTCTGCCTTCCTGTTGAGAACCTCTGCTTCTGGCATCTTGTCTTCACATTTGGTCTTTGTGAAGAGGGCAAGGTCCTTGCCAGGTTCTCCATTTTGGCATCAGATACACGAACTTCAGTAAGCTTTTATCTTTCAGAATCGCCTTGTGTTCACTCTCCAGAAGTTCCGTTTTTAATTTCCTGTATCTCTGCTTATCACTTTGGCCTAAAGTTTAGGTGTTGCCTCTGCTCATTCAATAGTTAATGCTTGTCCCAAACTTCAGGTTTAGTTTACATTGAAGTCTGTTGTCCTTGTATCTAGGTTCAATGTTTTCAAAGAGCTGTCACTCTAAAGCCTACTAGATCCCAATGGCTACCTTATAGCACACCAAAAGAGATAGGTGAGCATATGGGTACATATGTCTTATGTCATTTTATTAAAGCAAGATTAATCCTTGACTCATGCTGCAGTATACACAAATATGTATTTTTATTTGTGCTTGTTCAAGGTTCATTATAGTGCAACAAGGCATTTATAATATTTTGGTTTCTTATGGAAAATTATTGTATAGCATATTATCTAGTCATTTTTTTTATATAAGAAAAATATCACTTTCCAGGGAAAATGTTCAGCTTCATTTTGGGGCACAAATGAGCATTCATTTGTAGTCAGCCATGCTCACCTTTCTTAATGTCTACTCAGTGCCCAGCTCCTTTCAGCTCATGGGCATACCAGGACTGGAACCCCTGCACAGCTGGCTCTCTATCCCCTTCAGCTCCATGTACCTTGTGGCTGTGGTGGGGAATATCACCATCCTGGCTGTGATAAGGGTTGAGCGTAGCCTGCACCAGCCCATGTATTTCTTCCTGTGCATGCTGGCCATTATTGATCTGGTCCTGTCTAGTTCTACCATGCCTAAACTTCTGGGAATCTTCTGGTTTGGTGCTGGCGACATTGGGATGGATGCCTGCTTGGGCCAAATGTTTCTTATCCACTGCTTTGCCACTGTGAGCATATGGCTCTTGTCACCTTGGCATGTGGTGACAGTAGAATCAATGTTTATGGACTGAGCATTGGCTTTCTGGTGTTGATCTTGGACTGAGTGGCTATTGCTGCCTCCTATGCGATTTTCAGGGCTGTGATGGGGCTGGCCACCCCTGAAGCTAGGCTTAAAACCCTGGGGACATGTGGTTCTCATATCTGTGCCATCCTGATCTTTTATGTTCCCATTGCCATCTCTTCCCTCATTCACAGATTTGGTCACCAAGTCCCTCCTCCAATCCACACCTTGCTAGCCAAGCCTCCTTCCTCCAATCCTCAATCCCATCGTCTATGCTGTCCGTACCAAACTGATCCGAGAAAGGATTCTTCAAATCCTGAAGACAGGAACTAAGATCAAATGACTACTTTTTCCTCCTCAAATATACTTATGGAGGAATTACTTAAATATGGAGGGCTCCTTTCCATTTGGAAACCTCAAGTTTGAGATGTTAATATTTGTTTGGAACTATAAAAGACATAAGGAAGAGTTTAGAACTCTAAGTTCTAAAAGGTAGAAGATAGGTATCTTATAACTGGAGGATATTTGAGCTGCAAAGGTAGGCAATTACAATGACATTGGTAACAAATGGCAACAAGTGTTTATTCAGCAATTTTAAGGCAGTTCTTCCAAATACCCTGACATCCTATGAAGTATTATTTTTCAGGTCTTATATGAGAGTGGAACAAGACTCCCTTGCTTCATGAACTGCATGCAAAGTTACTTAAGCATCCTAGCTCAGCATTCTTGGTGAAGTATATATGATATATGCTAGTACTTCTGATTCAGTTTCTTTTTGTATGTCTTAATAAGCAAATCCTAAAAACTAGATCAAAGTCAACTTAGCTATAAGAAAGATTTATGTAGTTAATGTTACAACTGAAGTTCTGCTATTTGCTTATACTAATAAAATATGCAGTGTTCTGGAAGACTGGCCTGCATGCCCACAAGGTATGGGGATGCCACACATTAAAAAGGTGGCCTGACAAGTTATCAACTTGATGAAGGAAAGTGAAAAAGTGACTGGATAGTTTTTTGTTCTTGTATTTCTCTCCAGGCTTGAAGTCAGAGGTCTTCAAGGAAGGGAAAAATGTCACCTTCCCCACAAACTTGCTGCCTCCCAACCCTGATCCATTTAAAATTCCTGCTCATACTAGACTGTTTGTAGACATAGATCAGCATAAAAGGTACAAGTTATATAGTTTGTAGACATACTGACTACCCTTTATTATAAGTAATCAATAATTTGAACATGGTTAATGTGTTTTAAGCACTTAGCTACTATTGACTGAAGATTGCTGATGTAATGCACAACCACACAATTGAGGTTCCCAAATTGCCCAGCCTACTCAGCTCGAGTTAAACTAGAAATAAGCCAAAAAATTGTTTGACAAGTCTTATGTATTGGAGGGAATTGTTACATATTCACCCATACATAGATATTGACAGGGAGATAGTACATTAAGGCCAATCCTAGTCCAGAATCTACACCCCTTCATCCATTCCCTGAACTCATGTCTCCTCTGTAATCTCCCCACACTATAATTTGAAATGAATATATACATGTATATTAATTGATCTTTGAGTTTCTCTGCCTGCCTGGGTATAGTTAGGCTATACCCTCCCTCCCTCCTTCATAGGTATGGTTCCTCCAACTTATGTGAAATTTCAACTATGGTGAGTTTATTACTTAAACTCAGTTAACTTTCATCCTGTCTTAGGATTTACTCTAACTTCCACATATGAGAGAAAACATTTGGCCCTTAAGTCTCTGGGATATTTCATTCAGCATGATTTTTTTCATTTCCATCTATTTGTAAGCCAATTTTTTTTTTAAAAAACTCTAAACATCCTAGCTTGATACTATTTTTGCTTAACTGAAATAGCTAAGAGGCTTCTCTGAGGTCTGAATTGTAAATTTAACATTCTTATCATTAGCTCCATTAATTATTGAAGAGTGGAGGAAGTATAGATCAAAACAGCCTTCTTCTCAGTGCCTTTTTAGAGGGATGACAAAGGGTAAATCTGGATTATATCTACCTGATTACTAATATAACTGTACAAATATGAAAATGTTGAACATACCAGACCTTAGGTATACAACCACCATTGGTCATGACTGGAGGAAGGAGTCAAGTACTAAGGAAAGTACCACAATCACAGCCAGAAAAACCAATTTCCAGTTTCTCATTTGTTGGACTAATGGGAATTGCTCCACTCTTGGGCAATCTGGAATGTTTGCTCATGTAGGGTCCCAATTACATACATATTTTCATTCCATTTCTAACTTGTTGCATCACTCCATCATAATCTTTCCTTGCCCTTTTTTCTCTAAACTAGAACTAAGTACTCCCCTAGGAATATAAAAGCAGTCATAGGCCAAGTCTTCTGTTTTATGCATCCCTACCCTGTTTGGTGACCAAGAGTGGGGAAGGTCCAAGGGGTCTTAAAATGATTTAAAAATCTCTAATCAGGTGAGAAGTCTTGGAACAGATTTCTCTTCAGCTTAAACATTTAGATTTTTCTGAGGAAGAGTATACTGGAGAGGGTTACACACAAACTATTGAATTTCTTTGAATTCTCCAAAAATTGGAGAGCTATCAGATTGAATATGGAATACCATTTTCTTTGTTACAGTTTTCATGTATTTTAGAATAGTTGATAAGTTTTCATGCAGCTAAGAGGCACTATGTTAGCCACCTAACCATAAAAGGTGAAGGGCTCATAAAAAAGATTTTTGTGGCACTTTTAAAGGTAGCTCCCAGATCTCCTACAGCAGGAAATGCAGGTGATTTAAAAGCCGTAGCTGCTGCCATCTAAAAATCTATCACCATATCACTACAAAGACTATTTCCTAGAAGCTCTTGCCTGCCAATGACCCATTATAGATAGGTAGGCCAATTCCTGAAAGGAACACTTGACAGGGAATTATGGCTCCAAGAACCCCATTGGCCTTGTTGACACTTAGAAATGCATTAAGTATAAAGACCTTCATTTGTTATTGTCCTGCTCCAATCCTTACAGAGGTTAGGAAGGCATCATTTCCCAATGGCTCTCAGCTTCCTCCAGCTCCTTCACATGCATATCCATTAAAATATATCACACATGTCTATTTGCATATTGGTGTCTGCTTCTTGGAGGACTTGAGAGTGGTCAGAGAAAAGAGACAATAGGGATTTGGAACAGGGTCCTAACTGCCTATTATATGAAGAAGCCATTCTTAGTAAGTAGAGCATAGGTTAGCTCTTTCAGGGGACTCACTAGCTAATGGTTTCATTGGTAGTGAATCAAGAAATATCCTGGGAATGAAATAACACTGCAGATGTGCATCTGCAAGACACTGGAGGTAGGGAGAGCATCACCCCAGTCAGGGGAGTTCATTGGTTTCTTCTAAGTTGTACTGATGCCCTGCAGAAGACAATGAGATCAAGGGATATTAAACAGGCATTAGTACTTAAGAGCATCTTTACAAACCACAAACAGTACTCATCTCCTACAATGAAGAAGCAGACTGTAGGCAAATGTTAGAGGCACAGAACTCCAGAAGTGTTTCTATGTTCAACCAGAAAGGTCTTATTCTGAGATCTGAGCCATATTTGGTAAAAGCTTGTGTCACTGAAACATGGCATGGGAAAATCCAGATGGATTCCCTTGAGAATGCTGAAAACACATGTACCCCCAATGCTTTGGGTTTTCAGAGGTGACCCACTTTTCCCTAGTAAAAGGTAACACTTCAGTGAGGTGAAAAATATCCTTTTCAGCTTTTGCTCTCATTCCTTCCTGGCTGCCAGTTTGATTAGCTGGGTTAAAGACAGCCTATCCTTGAGGCAGGGCTACATAAGGGAGCAATTAAATATACAGTGAGAAGATTTTTTAGAATTAATGAGCACATACTGGCAGGAGACTGAAAAGAACCTTTAGGTTTGGATTTTGAGAATGACTGAAGGGGCTAGCATGTAGCCAAGTAAAGAGATGAAGCAAAAAAGGAATCAAAATATTAAGATTAAGATAAAAGGTATTAAACTATTGGGAGGTACTTTCTTGGAACATGAGATTACCCTGGCAAGGACCATAGGAAATGGAACAAACTCACTGCTAGGGTGAGTCTTTGCAAGCCTGAAAAACTGCAATAGCTAGTGCTCAGCAAAGCAAAAATGCTTACATTGTTCTATAACAAGAAATGGAAGGGGCATATTGTAACACACATGTAATATAAGGACAGAAGACCCATTAGAGAATTATGTACAGTGGAAGGACCCAGAAGACATGACAGTCATCGCAGCCTTCACGAATAATCTGGTACATGGGTACTGACACTATGAAGTAGTTCACTGGTGAAAGTGAAAAAAAAAAAATAAAGTTAATTTTTCCATCTGGACTTTGTTTCCCCTACACTTAGTTGAGTATATGGTACTGGGATTTGAACCCAGGTCCTTGTGCATGCCAGGTAAGCACTCCAACTTCTGAGCCACCACTCCAGTCTCATTGGTGATTCTTACCTGTAGATTTGTAACTAAGGATAGCAGAGGCAGTCACAGACACGGGCACATTGGTAACTGTGGGAATGGTGTCATGGTAACCAAAAGACAGCACTTAATCACCAGCAGTTATCAGGCTGAATTTATAAGAACTGGCACGGTCAAAAGGGGACATAAAAGAGGCTCAACCCAGAGGGTTGTGGAGTTGGTAGTACTGTGTTTCATGGACCAAATAAGATGAGCAGCCAGCAAAGCTTTGCTTACCATAAGAAGGAAAGCATGGAAGATCAGAAGGCTCAGGATGGTCACTCCAATAAAGTCAATCTATCAGTTTTCAGATCTGTCCATTTTTTCAAATCTAGAACTCATTAAAGGGGTAACTATTACTAAGTAGAAGGACCTTGAAAAGCCATGCCTAGCATACCACAATTATGGTTATTCTCCAAACTTACCCTTTCTTATTTACCTAGGCCACTGTACCATGAAGAATAGCCAAACACAAGATTGAACAGTTTGAGTTGAGATTGATACCCAGGAACTGAAAGCATGTTCCTGGTCCTTCTACTAAAGGGCTCTGCTTAAGGTTGTAGACTGAGTACAGGATAAGTGTTAGAGAACTCAATGTATTCTTGTTTCACATTCACCCACACAGTGGTCATTTCTCTAGTCAGGTACCACTGAAATATAGTTGTACTTGAGCAATTGTCATATGGAGGGAGTTCCTGGCCTGAAATGGGCCTTCCCACCAAAATAGTAAAATAAATGCATCACAAGTGGCATGGTAGAAAATCATAGTTCCCAAAATTTTCTATGGAATAAAATATTACATTACTATTTGCTTTGGGAAATTTTTAACTCTGGACTTATGCAATAAGTTATTCCATATAACAATGATTCATCAATATGTTGATCGGGAAATATTAGCGAGAAGTGCTTTGTGTAGTGATGGCCATAGTAGGACATGTTCTGGAGAGTGGGGGGCAAAGCCTAAGAATATTCAAGCACTTACTACTTTAGTATTTTACAGGTCCAATGGTGCACTAACGAAAATTCTTATGCCCAGCGAGCCTCTGAATTCTGCAGATAATATTTACCTAAGAATCTTACTTTGTCCCATATACCAAAAGTTAGACTTCCAGTTTTAGTGGATCCAGGTCAGGAAAGATTCTTATGGCAGGTCCAGGTTGTGATAAATGTTGCTATTTTAGTTTTCATAACTGGCAGACTCATGTGTTGGAGGTACCAGTGGTGGGAAAGATGAAGGATGGAGCTAATGGAATTACATAGGTATGTGAGAAATCACTCCTGGTATTTGGGTCAGAGCACCAAGTTATGTATCCAGAACTATCCATTATTAATTGGGTGTCTTACCAAATCATAAGAGATTGCTATTAGACCTATCTTAAGACAGTAGTTGTCTAGTATAAAATCCTACCAGGAACAGAAAGTATAAGTTACGTATGTATTCATGACTCAGATCATGTGTCATTTGCACCAATCTTCCTCTTGCACCCAACTGAAGGAGGTTGCAGGATGAAAACGCCAGAGCTTTGTATATAGATGTGTTGGAAGATGCATTACAGTCACATACCCCTTTTTATTAAGAAATTAGTTATTGTACAATGAAGACCAATGGAATAGAAGACCTTGAAACAGACCCACAAATCTTTGAACATCTGATCTTTGACCAAGGGGGTCAAAATATAACATGGAAGAGAGACAGCCACTTGCAGAAAGTTGAAATTAGATCTTTCACTTTGCACAAAAAGTCAAATAAAAATGGATCAAGGAACTAGGAATTAAACCAGCTACCCTGTAACTGCTGGAAAAGTTAGGACTAACATTCCAGTATTTGGCAGTAGGCAAAGACTTTCTCAGCATATCTCCTGAAGTGAAAGTAGTAAAGTAAAAAATCAGTAAGTGGGATGTCTAAGCCAAAAAACTTTTGCACAGCTAAGGAAGTGATCAAAATTGTCAAGAGATTTCCTATAGAATGGGAGAAAAAAAAAAATCAAGGTGTGTGATTCTTCTGACAGGGGACTAATATCTAGAATTTACAAAGTCCTTAAAAATCTCAATATCAAAAACAACCCAATCAATAAATGGGCCAAAGAGCTAAATAGAAACTTCTCTGCAGAAGACATTGAGCAAGTCAATGAACACATACCCCTTTTGAAGGCATGACCTTAAAAGACTAGAGTAGCAAAGTATTTCTATTTGGCAGAATTTTTGTTCGTATACCTGGTTATGTAATTCCCATAAAAGGGGAAGAGACCCAAGATGAGAAGTTGAAATCTCTGGCAGTGGTCATTCTTCTGCTCTGGTCAGGGGTTCACAAAGACTAGAAGATTAGAAGGTCTGAGCGGGGCACAAAGGCAGATGGGAATTATGTCCAAATTATGAAGTTTTGTTTTATTTGTATAATGTCACTTGCCAGAAGAGGTACTGAATAGCAAAGTAGTTGAAGCAGTCCTACTAACAGACACTAGTCAAGCCTTCAGAACTGATATAATGGGTTATTGAATGGAGTGGCAAGGCCTGCAGGGAAGGAGACTATGGACCCAATCGGTAGCTTTCCACGGACCAAATTTGACTAGCTACTGCTGTCACATTTGAATGTGAAACTCAGATACAATATTCTAGGAGGCCACTTGATGGCAAGTTGACTACAGTGGGTGGATCTCTACGTTAGATGAGTCAGTAGGTTGTATTCTTTGGTATATGTACTTATTCAGGGTGTGGGTTTGCCTTATCTTGTCCAGATCCTTGGCTAGCACTACCCGTTGGGAGCTTCCAGATTATCTGATCTGCAGGCAAGGGATCAGATTTGGCATAGCATCAAAAGAGCGAACATGCTTCATGGAAAATGATATGTAGGACAGATATGACAACCTTGGAATCCACTAATGGAATTATATTATCTCAACCAGAATTAGCTGGTTGATATGTATATATATATTTTAACTAGGGGACAGTGAGAATTGGCTTTCATTCCTCAGACACTTTGTTGTGTATGTGGTGCTGGGGTTTGAACTCACGTACTCGCACATGCCAGGAAAGCGTGGTAACTGCTGAGCCACCACTCCAGCCCCTTCATGTTAACTTTAAATACAGGTAAAGCAGCAACTCAAACAATTTACAAAAGGGTAGTGCCATCTTTGATGCTATAGTACATGCATTTAGCTATCAATCTTAAAATGGTGCTAGGTC
>PVKS010048142.1:0-12527 GCA_004027875.1 Aplodontia rufa | reverse complement strand
GCGCCGCCTCTAGCTCGCCCAGCTCCAGCCGAAGGAGAAGCGGGGTCAGGAAGGAGGTCCTTATACCGGGGCTCGCACAAAGCAGACCGCCGCAAATCGATCTGTGATAAAGCACCCAGGAAACAACGGGCTACAATAGCCGCTCGCAAGAGTGCGCCCTCTACTGGAGGGGTGAAGAAACCTCGTCGTTACAGGCCTGGTACCGTGGCGCTCCGTGAAATGAGACGGTATCAGAGTCCACTGAACTTCTGATTCGCAAACTTCCCTTCCAGCGTCTGGTGCGAGAAATTGCTCAGGACTTCAGAACAGATCTGTGCTTCCAGAGCGCAGCTACTGGTGCTTTGCAGGAGGTAAGTGGGGCCTATCTGGTTGGCCTTTTTGAGGACACCAACCTGTGTGCTATCCATGCCAAACGTGTAACAATTATGCCAAAAGACATCCAACTAGCATGCCATATACCTGGAGAGCGTGCTTAAAAATTCACTATGATGGGAAACATTTCATTCTCAAAAAAAATTGTTTTTTCTCTTCTTCCTGTTATTGTAGTTCTGAACATTAGATTTTTTCCTCCATGGGGTCAAAAGGTACCTAAGTATATGATTGCGAGAGGAAAAATGGGGGACAGGAATCAGGTATTGGCCGTTTTTCCATTTTCATTTGTGTGTGAATTTTTAATATAAATGCAGGGATGTAAAGCATTAATGCAAGTCAAAATATTTTAGTGAACAAGTTTCAGCAGTTCAACTTTATAACAATTATAAATAAAACTGTTAAATTTTTCTGGACAATGCCAACATTTGGATTTTTTTACACAAGTAAATTTGTTATTGATGTCAACTAAATGGTGTTTGTAGCATTTTTATTATACAGTAGATTTCATCCATTCACTCTACTTTTCTAACTGAATTGTCCTACATGCAAGTGCATGTTTTTAATATTGTCTGTTTTCTGTGCTGTTCCTGTAAGTTTGCTATTAAAATACATTAAACTATTTTAAAAACTCAATATAAAAAGCCAAATAACCCAATTTTAAAACAGGTACTAGACCTAAGTAGACATTTCTAAAAAGAATTGGCCAACATGTGGTCCATGAAAAAGATGGAAGCTCCACTAGTCATCATGGAAATGCAAATCAAAACCACAATGTGTTTTCACCTCACTGCAGTTTGAATGACCATTATAAAAAAATATAATAAGTTCTGGTAAGGATGTGGAAAAAAAGAAGTCTTGCATACTGGGACTATAAATTAGTACAGCCATTATGGGAAACATATGTATATTCCTAAAAATTTTTAAATAGAACTAGTACATCATCCAGCAACCTCACTACTGGTTATGTATTCAATGGAAATGAAATCAATATGTCAAAGAAGCATCTGCAATCCCATATTTATTGCAGCACTATGTACAATAGTCAAGAAATGGAAAAATCTGAACATCTTATTAACTGGTGAACAGATAGACAAAATGTAGTACATATGCACAATGTAATATGGTTCAGTAATAAAAAAGAATGAAATTCGGTCATTATTGAAACATGGATGAACATGGAGGACATTATATTAAGTGAAATAATCCAAGCACAAAACTAGAGCTGCATGATCTCATCCATATATGGAATCTAAACATTTGATCTCATAAAAGTTGGCGGTAGAATGGTGATTACCAAAGTCTGGGGAAGGGGGTGAGAGATGGGGAAAGGTTGACTGATGGGTAACAACTTACAGTTAGACAGAAGTAAGAAGTTCTGGTGTGCTATTGCACAATAAGGTGATCACAGCTAATGATTAAGTACTATGTATTTCAGAAAGCTAGAAGAAGGAAATTGAATGTTCTCATCATAAGGAAAGGAATGTTTCAGGAGATAGATAGGTTTACCCTTATTTAAACATTACACAATGTATACATATATTGAAACATCACAAGGGACCACTTAAATATGTACAATTTATGTTTTTATTTATCAGTTACATATAAGTTTAAGCTGGGTATGGTGGTACATGCCTGTAGTTGCAGCTATTTGGGAAGCTGAGGTAGAAGAGTTGCTTGAGCCCAGGAGTTAGAGATCAGCCTGGGCAACATAGAACCCATTTCAAATAAATAAATAAAATTTAAAAAATTTAGAAGGAGACTATTGACAAAGTGAAAAGGCAGCTCATGGAATAGGAGAAAATATTTGCAAATCATGTATGTAATAAGGGACTAATATATAAAGAACTCCTATGACTCAAAAAAAAAGAAACAAAACTTAATTAAAAAATAGAGTGACTAAAGAAGTAGGTCAGTGATAGAGTGCTTGCCTGATATGTGCAGGGTCCTGGGTTCAATCCCCAGCACCACATACACAAATAAATAAAGGAAAAACAAAAACCAAATGAAAAAAATTACCTCCCTCTCTCTCTCAAAAAAAAATGGAAAACTGAAATCAAATTCCATGCATGTATGAGTTTATTGGGATGAACACAACTACTACATATAACTATATAGCTCTAATAAAAAATAAATAATTTTAAAAAATAAAAATGGTGGCTGGAGTGGTTGCTCAGCAGTATCACACTTGCCTGGCATGCACAGGGAACCACGTTTAAACCCCAGCACCACACACAAAACTAAGTGTTGGAGCAATGAAAATCAGATGAAAAAATGAAATAAAGTTGACTCTCCCTCTCTCTCTCTCTTAAAAAAAACCAGAAAGGAGGTTGTAGCAGTGGCTCTGCTGTTACGGTGGCTCTTGCTTGGCATGCATGATGACGTGGGTTCAAACCCCAACACCACGAACACAATGAAGTGTTGGAACAATGAAAGCCACGTGAAAAACTAAACAAAAATTGATTCTCTCTCCCTCTCTCTCTCTCTCTCTTTTTCACTGTCCTTCTCTCTTAAAAAAATAAAAAACAGAAAGAGAACTTGAATAGACATTTGTCCAAAGGGTCCAAAGGTATATGAATGACCCAAAACACTCAACATCACTAATCATTAGAGAAATGCAAATCAAAACCACAATGAATGCGGGGCACAGTGGCACACACCTATAATCCCAGTGATTTGGAGAAGCTGAGGGAGATGGATCACAAGTTCAAGGTTAGCTTTGGCAACTTAGTGAGACCCTATCTCAAAAAAATAAAAAATAAAGACTGGGGATGTAGGTCAGTGGTAAGAGCACCCCTGGATTGAATCCCTAGTACCATAAAAAAAAACACCACAATGAAATGCCACATCATACCTATTAGAATGGCTATTACTTAAAAATAACAGAAATAAAAAATATTGGCAGAGATGCGGACAAATTGGAACTTTTTTCCATTGCTGATAGCAATGAAAAATAATGCAGCCACTTTTCAAAATGATATAACAATTCCTGAAAAAATAAAACATAGAATTACCATATGATCTAGCAGTTCCACTTCCAGATATAAACGCAAAATAAATCAAAGGAGGGACTCAAAGTGCACCCTTGTTCACAGTAGCTTTATTCATAATCGCCAATGGATTAAAAATTGCAATAATAATGAAAGTATTCAGTCCTTAAAAGTAAAGAAATTTGGGCACATACTACAACATAGACGAACCTTGAAGACATGCTCTGTGAAATAAACCAGCCACAAAAGGACAAATATTGTATGATTCCATGTATATGAATTACCTAGAGTAATCAAATTCACAGAAACAGAAAGAAGAATGGTGGTTTCCAGCGGCTGGGAGGAGGGAATGGAGAATTAGTGTTTAATGGGTACGGAGTTTTATTTGGGGAAAATAAAAAAAAATGTTCTGGAGATGGGGGATGGTGATGGGTACACAATCTTGTGAATGTACTTTATGCCTAAAAATGCTTAAAATGGTAAATTTTAAGTTTATAGGTACATTTTTTACCACAATAAAAATATATCATACTAAAACTATCTTAAGGGCTTTGCAAGAATCAAATGAGATCAGTGTAGAGATGGCTTCCAATACATAATCCTATCATAAGTGTTTGCTCTTGGTCATTTTCACTCCCTTTTCCCCAACCTGATAACCTTATCCACATGCTCTAACTAACCATGCTTACTGAGCAGCATACTGTTAGAATTTCTGTGCTATCTAGTGAGATTTACCTTCATTTTTCTAAACCCTGGATGCAATGTTCTAGGTAACAATATCCCAGAGTTCTGATTCTGAAGCAGAACCAAATCACAAGCTCTATACTTTCCCCCAAAATGGTAATAATGTGTGTTGAGTCATTCCCATTTTCTGTTATACTAGGAGACAATACAGTTGTTAAGCATTCTCTGGCACCAGAGCAAACTGAGTTCAAACCATGCCTTAGCTGCTTGTTGTGGGGCCAAAAGCAGGCTACTTAGATTTCTTTAAACATGTTTATCAATAAAATCATAATAGGAAGGGGCTGGAGCAGTGGCTCCACAGTTTGGAGTGCTTATTCAGCAGTTTGGAGCACTTGCCTGGCACGTGCAAGCACCCAGGTTCAGACTCCAACAACATATACACAACTGTCAAAGAAACAAAGGCCAGACGAAAAACTAAATAAAGTTGATTCTCTCACACACACTCTCTCTCTCTTTTAAAAAAAAAGTAGTAGTAGTAGGCAGAAGTTAAGATAGCCTCCAAGATTTCCTGGCTCCCTCATGTGTTTGCGTACATAATTCCCATAATACCTCACATGATTATAATGGATTTTACTATCATGATTTGGTTGATACAAAACGTAGTTGATCTGAATACAAGAAGATTATGTGGGCAAGTCTGGCCTAAATACAAAAGCCTTTTTAAATTGGAGTACTGGATTGCATATGTTGCTCAGTGGTAGAGCACTTGCTAGCAATGTACAAAGCCCCTGGTTCAGTTGCTAGCACCACAGAAAATAAAATAAAAAATAAAAGCAGTCATTCCAGGTTGGTCACAGAAGAGGAAGAAAAAGATTCAAAGCATAAGGTTTTAATGTGCCATTGTTGGCTCTAAGATATAATAGTAGACGCCCGCATAGAAGGACCAGAAAGAATCTTGTAGGAGCTGAGAAACGTTCCCCCTAAAAATAACCAGCAAGGAAAAAATAACCCCAGGCCCATGGCCACAAAGAACCAAATTTTGCTAACAAGTATGAGGTTGGAAACTAATTCTTCCTCCAGAGATTCCAGATAAGCAACCAATGCCCAGATACTGGCTTTGTGAGATCCTAAGCAGAGAACCAGCCATGTCTTCTGACTAGAACCCAGACATCTGAATTACAGAACTGTAAACTAATAAATGAGTTTGTGTAACCATGTTACATTCATAGAAAACTAATGCAATGCAGACAGGACAAATGCTTAGTAAATTTCTTTTATTGGGATCTGTTGTGAGCTGGATAAAATACAGGTTTTTCCATGCAGTAGCTGATGGAGCAACAAGGCCTTCAGATCCAGGGCCCATTTTAACTAGTATAGTTAATACTGACAGTGTTTTTCAAGGGGAGAAAACATTACTTGTATTTGATGAGGTTAAAAGTCTCATTGAGTAGGACTGCCCTGAATTTCCAGTCCACTTATCATCTCTAGTTCCTCTTCTCCCAGGAATAGTTCTTGGCCAGTCATTACAACAACCCAAAACACCACTGATAACAACTGTAAGGGAAATTTCCTGAGAAAATGTGGTTGTCCTAAATTTTGCCATAAAGCTACTACCTCAGTAACTACAATGCTACCAAATTCTTGACCCTAAGAATCACCAGGGGCACCTGTTTAAAGATAAGAACTCCCAAGGTCCTTGCCAAGAATCTCATTCCACAGACCTCGGGTGGAGCACCCCAAAATCTCCAATTTTACTTAAGCACCCCAGGTGAAACTTTTGTTCATCTAAGTTTGAAAAAAACTAGGTTAGAAATGTACTTAACCATACATACATTTAGTGCAAAAAAAAAACTTCACTATATTGGAACAGAGACTTACTGAAACTCTAAAACTGTGCATTTCATAGAGAGATAAATTTTATATTAGACAAATTTATTATTCAAGATGTTCTCTAGGTTGCACAGCGATTGTAAAGGGTACTTAAGTGATGAAAGTGTGAGACTGCTTCCAAAACTTTCTCATTACCAGAATTACTCCTTAAAATGACATGCCCCACAGTGAGAAATAGCACTTATGCTTTTCAAAATATTTCTCACGTCAAGCAAGAATACTCTCTTCTAAGACACATGCAATAAAAATGTCGTGCTGCAGGCATGGTGGTGCAAGCCTGTAATCCTAGCTGCTCCAGAGGCTAAGGCAGGAGGAACAAGGAACACAAGTTCAAAGCCAGCTACAGCAATTTAGAGAGACTCTGAACAACTTAGCAAGACCTGGTATCAAAATAAAACAAATAAATAGTCGAGGATGTGGCCTATTGGTTAAGTGCACCTGGGTTCAATCCCTGGTACAAACTCATGTATTAGACCCAGTAAAGATACAGCAACACATAATCTAGAGCAACCATAGGCTATGTTGCGGGGAAGAGGGGGAAGGCGGATTGGTGGAGGAGGGAGAGGGAGAATAGGGAGGGATCTACAGAGAAAATCTACAATGTAGCATACTCTTTACTCCCTGAGAATCCAAACAATACTTATACAATCTTTTAATTCTGGAAAATTCACTCTAAGCATTTATATCCCTTGTAGGGTGAAATACAGATGAATAAGGGGGTAATTCTGGTTTAAGAACATACATATCATATTGTTACTTGGTATCCATTTACGATTGTACAATAACTCAACTCCTTAATAATTGAAAAAAAAAATAAAAAAGAGTCTGTGTCTCTAATTCCGTGCCTATTTTACCATCTCTGGCTTCCTATTTTTCAGAGCAATTTCCTCATTTTTCCTTTTTCCTCCTCTAACTCTATTCTCCTTAGGTGTCCTACTATGAATTTCCTCCAACCCTGGCATGGTCTGTCTTTACCCGAATTGGTAACTACAGCGGCACACCCTATCCCAAGAACACAGGCACCAGAGTGTGATATCACCCATCAAGCACGCTATTTTGTTTCCAAACCGTGCCTGCTAATGTGGTCAGCTGCAGGGCCCCACCACTAAACCCTAGGAGCCCATAGGCCACATGAGAACATACAGGGATCCGTTGTCTTTGAAACCTCATCTTCTCACTAATGTTGGCGCACAGACATTAGTGCAACACTCATTCTCAACAATCTCTTTGCTAGTCCAACTTTCATCTCACTACCAACACAAAAATAATGGAAGGAGCGCTTCTATGGTGCACGCCTCTAGGAGGACCTAAGCACTTCCCTCCCCCAAGGGGGCGGAACTAAAATAAAAGTGCCAAGGCTGAAAATGATTTCCCTGTTATGAAGGCAAAGCCGCTGCCTCTTGTGTTTATTATGGCCGAGCAATAATTGCGTCAGCCTAACAGAAAGTGAATAATAACAAATTCTGCAAACTGAAAGCCTTCAAATTCGCCTAGACCTGCCCGAATCCCGCTTGGAACTGAGTTATTTTCAGGAAGCAGTCGAGCCCTGAGAAAGCCCTTCCACGCAACGAACGCTCGCGTGATGACGAAATGACGCCAGGGGCGTGGCTCTGCGGAAGCTTCGTATAGGCGCTTCCGGTTCATGAGCGGTTCAGAAGCGTGGTCGGTGCTGGACCGGCGTCTCACGGAAGTGTGCAAATGCGTACCGGAAGCCGCCGGAAAAGAGCGATGGCGGGTTTGTCTGTAAGAGACCCTGCGGTGGATCGTTCTTTACGTTCTGTATTCGGTGAGTGGAATTTGACGGAACCGTGCATCAAGTAGGGACTGAGGGAGGCAGGGGAGCGGCGAGGGACGCCCCCTGCACCTCCCACCTTAGGCCCCGAAAGCCGGTGCTGGGTCGGGCGTGCAGCGCTCCCTGCCTATCCAGTGGGGCGGCCAACCTGGTGGACCCGTGAGGAAAAAGATGCTTCCCTTCCGTTGAGGTCTTGTAGATTTTCCTCAGTATCATTGAGGGGGTTAAGACTAGCGTTCATCTTATATGCATTTCCCACTTCACGAGCTTCAGTGTTTTCTAGAAGAGAGGGCACTTGGCAAAAGCGCCTCACTGTTCGGTACTCCTCCTCACCCCCATTCCAGAATTTGGAGTATATGCTGAGGGTATAGGTTCCTCAGTCCACTTCGCTCCTTTTAATAAGCGCTTAATATCCTTTGCTTTTTAATCATAACATTTAAATTCAACTGTAGTGGTAGCAGCCACCTGGTGTCTTGAGGTGGATTGCAAATAAATGAATGGACTCCTTTGGGGGAATCCTGACAGGATTGAAACTATTCTGAGTAATATTTTCTGCTGGAATAAGTTGATTTTAAAAATACGTGTGGCGATTTTAAAACACCTTTTGAAAAGGACATGACAAAACAGTCAAAATAATTGCCTCTACTACATTCATGGTTACTCTCCTGTAAGTGTGTGTATATGTGGAAATTTGGATGCTATATACCTATTTTGGCATAATACGTTTTTAGTGTTGGCTGGTAAGACTTGAATACTTTCAGGTAAATACCAATGCTTAAACTATTTGTTTTTGTCAAAGTTAAGGAAAATCTAACACTGTCAGAGCGGTTGGAGAACTCTGAGAGTATCTGCACCTTTTGTATTTAGTCTCAGTTGTTTATTTCCCTTGTTGAGAAAGAGGTCTGAAGAAATACAATGGAAGTGGGTTTTTGGAGAACACTATTTTGAGTCATTTGTTGCATATTCAGTGAAAGTAGATAACTGTTTACTTTCTCAGTAAAGATCTAGGTTACAAACTCAGAATTTTAATATGCTATCTGTTCCTTAGTGGGTAACATTCCTTATGAAGCTACTGAAGAGCAGTTGAAGGACATCTTTTCTGAGGTTGGACCTGTTGTTAGTTTCAGGTGAGATCCTCTTCTTCTTGGTGGGAGAGTCTTATAAACCACCACAAATTTGGCCTTTAGTAATAATGCCAGGGTTTTTTTTTTCTTTTTTACTGGTAATTTTTCACATGCATTTTATTTTTGTTAACAGCTTTATTGAGACGTAATTCATATACCATATAATTCACATTCATTCGTATCTAAAAGATATGTTTTTTCATTTAAATTGTTTTAAAAATACATCAGTGAAGCAATCAGTTATAGCTACTTATCTCACAGAGGGCCAAATTACAGCATGGCAGAGTTAGCAAGAACCTTGTATATGTGTAGCATTTGTGCCTGATAGTTGGTCTTCCTTTCCAGATTGGTATATGATAGGGAGACAGGAAAACCAAAGGGTTATGGCTTCTGTGAATACCAAGACCAAGAGACGGCACTTAGTGCCATGAGAAACCTAAATGGGCGTGAATTCAGTGGGAGAGCACTTCGAGTGGACAATGCTGCCAGTGAAAAAAACAAAGAAGAGTTGAAGAGTGAGTATAATCCCAAATTGTATGCATTATGAGTTAATACATATGTAACAATGAAATTTTTCCATGTTTGATATGCTTTAGAATATGCTGAAATGGTTAGGCACACTCCTTTACTTTTACCAGCCTGAAATGTCTGAATTAGGGAAGTATGTGTCTTTGAGAAACAAGGTAAAGTTGACCTTAGAAATGCTGTTACTAAGGAGTTAGTTTCCAGTTAAAATGAATTCAGGTCCACTAAATTATTAATAGTGCTGTGTTGTTAATCATTCCTGTGACTATGTTGCCAGATCTGTAACTGGTAGGGGTACTAAGGCTTTATTTATTTGTTTATTTATTTTGGGTTTTTATGAGGTAGTAGATCCAGGAATCCTGTCTTGAAATTAACATCTTCATTTGTTTAAATATTTTTCTCATGTCTGATTCCTTAACATTGGCCCTCTTGGTCCCAGCTGTCCTCTGAGAACACAGAAAATACAGAAGAGACTTTCAAATCACTTTTTTTAATTCCAGAGAATTTAAAGTTATCTGTTATCTGTTGATGCTTGCAGCAGCCATGAAAAATAGATACTTGACATGATTTGGCGTTTTTTGTTTTATTTTTGTTTTTTGCCTAACTTTCTTGTACTTTCTTCCTGATCAGGCCTTGGCACCGGTGCCCCTGTCATTGAGTCACCTTATGGAGAGACTATCAGTCCTGAGGATGCCCCTGAGTCTATTAGCAAAGCAGTTGCCAGTCTTCCACCAGAGCAGATGTTTGAGCTGATGAAACAAATGAAGGTGGGAGGAGACATTAGGTTATGAATAAAACAATTCACCTTAGATTTTTTAAGGAGTTAGTTGATGAGTTAATGGAAATAGTTCCTGAGCTCAGACAGAAGTTGAATAATATACTTTGCATTACATTTTGTGCACAGAGCTTTCTATTTATACAAAGACAAACCTACACAAACAACCCCGCTTGTTTTTTGTGGTCCTCATAGATATCAGTTGTAGATATTAAAAATATGGCTTTTTCCTAAATGACAGTATTATAATATTTGAAATGCCTCTTCCTGCCATTACTGAGATTTTATATGCCATGTAAAAACCAATTGTAATTTAAAGCTCCCCTTGAGTATTATATTTCTCAGATGAGAATAGCTCTAAATCACCATCAACTTCTAAGTAATAAATATTGAACTTGTTAATGAATTTGCCTATCTTCTCAGCTCTGTGTCCAGAATAGTCCCCAGGAAGCACGGAACATGTTGCTTCAGAACCCACAGCTGGCTTATGCTTTGCTGCAAGCACAGGTAGTGATGAGAATTGTGGACCCAGAGATTGCCCTGGTGAGTGCTTCTGATCCTTTTTTAGAAATGGTAGGGTAGGACTGGTGGTGTAGCTTAGTGGTAGGGGGTGTGCCCAGCATGCATGAGGCCTGAGTTTGATCCCCAGGACTATAAAAGAAAGACATAAAAGAAAAATAAATGGCAGAGTAAACCTTGAATGGGGTAGGAACTACTTGATTACTTTGTTAAACAGATAGCTCATAGGTTTGTCTTTTCATTTTTTAGAAAATTCTGCATCGCCAGACAAATATCCCAACGCTGATTGCAGGAAACCCTCAACCAGTCCATGGTGCTGGTCCTGGCTCAGGATCCAGTGTGTCAATGAACCAGCAGAATCCTCAGGCCGCTCAGGCCCAAGCTTTGGTAGCCCTTTATCCCTTAAACTTTATCTTATCTGTCTTAGAATCTCATTTTATTTTTAGGAGAAAGTATTGAAAGAAGAATGGTCAGAAACCAGAGATGATAATTTTAACTTTGAGGCATAAAAGCCGTTTCCAGGTTGCAGAGCACATGACATCTGAATGAAAATAGATTTGGTTCAAAGTTTGTAAAACAGAGATTCTTCCTGTTTTTCCTTTTTTTAAGCTAGCTTACATGAAATGTGTATATATATATATATGTACACACATATATATACATACATATATATATGTGTGTGTATATACCTGGCTTTGTGGTTGACACTTTGTTATTTAGTATGCATTATCTCATCTAATTTAGTCATCTTAACAATTGTATATGGTAGTCACTCTTACTTAAATCTCTATTCTTACTGATGAAAAAAGTAAAACTTTCTAACCATGACACAAAATTATGAATCCATAAAAAATGATATGTTTAAAAACTAAAAAAGGAAGAGAAGTGAATGTCAAAGATAAGTGACAAAATGGAGGAAGAATTTGACAAACTCATGGACAAGAGGCAAATTAATAAGTCCATAGTTGTGTTCAAAACTATTTATTGCCACATTATACTAGTAAAAATTGGTAACATCCTAAGTGTACACCCGTGGAAGGATGAAGAAAATGTGGTATATGTATCCCATGGAATATTTTAAGCAGTTAAACTACATATTTTAACATGAATGACTTTTACAAACTTAGTTCCATGCAGCATTAAATGAACTAGAATACGTGGCATCAACACAGATAACTCAAAAACATAACACCATACAGAAGTGAAACTAAGTTAATGTGGAAATATTCCCAAAATGTGAGGTATATGTGTCTGCATAAATCCCAAAAATACATTGAGTAAGGTGTAAAGAATATAGTTAGTATGTTATGATTCTTAAAAAAATTTTAAAAGTCTGTGAGAATTCTTAGTAGTTATCTAAGGAGATGGGGATCTTGGGTGCAGTTAAGGAAGGCCATGTAGGTTTTGTTTGTATATATAATTTATTTCCTAAGATAGTGTTTACTTATGTAATATTTTTGTTTGTTTTGGTACCAGGAATTGAACCCAGGAGCACTTAACCACTGAGCCACATCCCCAGCCTGTTTTATTTTTTTTTATTTTGAGGCAGGGTCTCACTAAGTTGCTTAGGGCCTAATTTGCTGAGTCTTGCTTTGAACTTGCCATCCTGCTCCCTCAGCCTCCCAAGCTGTTGGGATTACAGGCATGGGCCACTATGCCCGGCTATCTATAATTTTTCATAGTAAACCAAATAAGGATTCTTACGAATTAGTATGAAAATTGCAAATAACTCAGTAGGAAAATGGGCAGTGGACATAAGCAATTCATAAAGTGCAAATACATAGAAGTATTCAATCTCAAAATAAGGTAATGTAAATAGAAACTACAGGTAGCTACTCTTTTTCACTTATCAAATTGTC